>CM053592.1:194733852-194749128 GCA_028646515.1 Pseudochirops corinnae | reverse complement strand
AAAATACTGGCATCACAGCCATGCCTCTTCAGTCCTTGGCAGTTCTGGGTGGCAGTACCAGGTGGCAGTTCCAGCGGGCCCTCAGCAGTCTTTCTCTCAGCAACTCAGGCTCCACGATACTGGATACTGCTCTCCCAAAGTCATTCTGGCCTTCTCTAGGCTTGGGCCTCTCTCCGAATTCACAGCTCCTCCCAGCTCAGCCCTCTCTCTTCACATCAACAAGTCCATCCCACAAGTGGGATTCACAAGCTCTGGGTTTTAACATTCAACCCAAAAACCAAGCCAATACAGGGGCATCTCCAAATTCCATTACCAATACAGGGAGTAGAGGAAGTATTAGCAGCTAGTAAGGGAACAGGAGAATGGGGAAGTGCTCGCCTTTGCTGCCTAGAATTTGAACTAACAAGCTTCTCTCCGTGTCAGAGGTTCAGTCACATCTGACTCTTTGTGACCCTATTTGGGGTTTTCTTGGCAGATACTGAAGTGGTTTGCCATTTCCTTCTCCAGCTCATTTTACAGATGAAGAAATGGAGTCAAGGTCAAGTGGCTTGTCAAGGGTCACACAGCTAGTAAGTATATGAGGCCAGATTTGAACTCAGGAAGATGAGACTTCTGATTTCAGGTCCAGCACTCTATCCACTGTACCCCCTAGCTGCCCTCTCTCCATATTACAGATGTGTAATTAACTAGTAAGATGCCATTTTGTAAACATGAGCATATAAGTGCTGGAAAACAGGTATGAGAGAGCTAAAATATGAATGAATGGATGTCTTACTGAATACTAAGCACCATGCGAAGTGTTGAGGATACAAAGAGAAGGAGGAAAAAATCCCAAGCTAACCCAGCTCTCAGGAGCTCCCATGCTGGGGGATGCAATGTATGTATAATAGACTCAGCTGTCGAGTAGATGAAAAGACCCAGGAATCCTAAGGGCTCAGTAACATGGTGATTGATGCTAAGGCATCATGGTCCCCTAGGGTGCACTAGCAGGTGGGATGGTACTAGGAGTCTGGAGGGCAGAGCAAGTTCAGATGATAGGGTCAGTGGCCCTTCCTTCCAATGGAAGATTTGTAGAGCTGGGCACTGGTGGTGCTATTTCTGAAACTCATAGAAACCAGGGCTAATAGGGAAGATAATATAATCAGGTACACATGAAATACCTCCAGGGCAGATGGAAGGTACCTTCAGAGGGGAGAGCTCTAGTGTCGGTGAAACTAGGAGGTTTCTTGGCATTGAGTCTTGAAGGAAGGAGCCAGGGATTCTAAGAGGGAAAAGGGAGGCTGGAGGGCTGTGGAGAGAGAGCATTCTAGTTATGGGCATCAGCCAGAACAAAGACTTGGCGGCAGAAAACAGTGTTGTATGTGAAGAATAGCAGTTGGGATACTGTGGCTGATTGCCAACATGTCAAAGGGAGCAAAGGTAAGAAGACTGGAGGGGTAGGAAGAGACCGAACTATGGAGGGCTTGAAAATGCAGCTGGGGCTGAGTATGTAAGAAGGATAGGAATAGCTCCCAGTTCTGTGTGACTTGGGGTATGCAAGGCATTTTCCTCCTGTTATAACAATATATGAGGTAAGTAATTAAAATAATAGCATTCCCATTATTATGGGTAAGAAAACTGGGACCCGAAGGGTTAAGTGGCTTGTTCAGAGCACAGCTACTAAGGGTCTGAACCCATTTCCAAACTGACTCCAAATCCAGAGTTCTTTCCATTCGAGCACACAGCCTTCTTATACACAAAGTGCTAAAAGGGCTGTGGTGGGAAGGGGTGGGAGAGAAGAGAAGACAGCAAGGAAGAGAGAAAGAAAAACATTGCTGGAGCCACCGGGGAAGCTTTCCTGGGGAAGGAGGAATAAGCCAAACCTGGAAGGATGGTAGGATTTGGAGGGGTGAGGCAGCAGCAGGAATCAGCAGATCAAAGGCAGTGTGATCTAGGAATGGAGTTTTAAATAGAAGGCTGTCAATTCAGGAGCATGAGGCTACTTTTTCTAGCTTTGACACACTTTAAACAAACCCCCACAGCTGGTTTTTGTGCCCTGTTTTCTCCATTGTCCAAAACAAAATTAATAATGTGGCTGCCTTCCTTTCCCTCTTTTTACCCTTTTACCAAGATCAGTCTTGTCCTTAGAAGCTGAAGCAGACAGCAGTTGCCTGGGCATCTTTCAGATTCTGGATGGGAAACTGGCCCAAGAGAGAAGCTAAGGTCTCAGAAATGAAATTCTTACTTCAGTGATTTTGATGAGGGAGAAAAGGAAGGTGCTGCCTAAGGAGAGTAGTGTGGATGCATAGGGAACTCATTAATCAAGTTCGGTGTTTGCTTCATTTTTATTTCCATTTTTAGGAAGCATGTACAGAAGATGGAAATGGGAGCAGGTAGCTAAGAATGAATACAAAAGCCTCGCATGGCCTGATAAGAATTGTGTCAGGAGAGCTGGAGCCCAGAATAGACTGAGGCTGGAGATAAATGCTAGGGACAAGATGAAGGCTTATTTTTGTTGTTGTTTTCACAGGGAGGCTGGTGACCCAGAACCTCCCCCACTGGCCAAATGGAAGGTGTGAATGGTATAAGCAGAGGAACTGGTGTGTGATATTGGCAAACAAGTTTATGTCCCCTATATGGGGGGGGGGGGGCAGTAAAAGACATGATGGGAAGGGAGAGGTGAAGGAAGGTAAAAAGATATAGGAGAGCACAAAGGTGAACTTTTCAATTGGGCTAAAAGCCTTTCCTGACCAGACCTGATCTAGAGAGACCAGCAATACTAATAATTTTTATTTCTGTAGGACTTTAAATCTTACCAGACACCTTTATTTTTAATAATACTTAAAGTCAGATGGAAAAGCATTATCTCCATTTTACAGACGAGCAAACCGAGGACAGGAGAGGTTGTATAACTTACAGCATTTCAAGCTAGAAGTGATCTTTTGTGGTTGGTCACATTTTGATCGTGTCTGACTTTCTATGACCCCATTTGGGGTTTTCTTAGCAAAGACACTGGAGGGGTTTGCCATTTCCTCCTTCAGCTCATTTTATAGATGAGGAAACTGAGGCAAACAGGGTGAAGTGACTTGTTCAGGGTCACCCAGCTGGGAAGTGTCTGAGGTCAGATTTGAACTCATGAAGATGAATCTTCCTGATTCCAAGCCCAGTGCTCTATCCACTGCAGCACCTTAGAGACTATCTAATCCACTCCCCATGCTCAATACCATTTTTTACTGGTGAGTAAACAAAGCCCCAGAAGGTCAAAGAGCTGACCCAAGGTGACCCAACTAGCATAGATTAGCAGAGCTCCGAAAGCCAGCACCCCTTCCATTAGAGGAGCCTGGTTGGAGAGTTGGGAAGGGCCTCAAGGACCAGAGAGTCCATTTTACTGATGAAGAGACTGAGAGGAAGAAGCATGGTGACCCTGTGATGTCAAAGATGGTGTTATCTGACTCTGGAGCCAGTGGTCTTTCCATGGGACTCCCCTGAGGCCCTGCATTACTGGCCTCCTGATGGTTACTCTTCATTCCCAAACTCTGTTTCTAATAGTTGAGATTTCATATATATGAATATATTTACAAACAAATCTCTGTGAGTATATATAGATATAATATATATGTATGTTTGGTGTGTGTATATTCTATAAATAGATCCCCGTGTTAGGTAAGTACAGGGGGCAGGGAAGAGGAGAAGGCTGTTTTCTTTGCCAGCCAGAAAGCTGCTTCATCCCCAAAGTCACCAGTCACATATGGGGGGGGGGGGGGGGGAAGGTGAGGGGCTGTTAGGTGTTGGTCTTATTAGTTGAGAAAGAGGCAGCCTTAATCTTACATCCTGTTTTCAGGCTCTGGGGGGCAGGTCACGTGGCCCTGTGTTCTAGACATTCAGGCTGGATGTGATGGTCAGCTTCCTGTTGTCCCCCAGAGAGACCGTGACTTCCCTTCCTGTGCTGCCACCCCCAGCCCCAACACCCCTTCTTTGCTACCAAGGGGGCCCCTGTTCAGAAAGGCTTTTGTGGTGAGCAGTGTTGCCCTGCTCTGTTTCCTAATCCTTCCTGATGCCAGTCTGCCCTTATTATGACCAGTCCTACTTTCATCCATAATTGAATTACTCTGTGGATGCAGCTTCTGCATAATTTCCCTCCATTGAGTTTAAAGATAAAAATCGATGAATCTTTTGGCTCCCCTGGAAGGGTCTTGGAGCCTGGCTAATTTAGGAGCAAGCTCAGAGCTTCAGAGGCTGCCATGTCCCCCCTTTGCCATCCCCAAATGACACAGACCACACCTGGTTGGGCAGCCATGGCAGGACCCCCTAGCCACTCCACTTTGTCAGGAGGATTCTGTTTTTGTAACCTCTGATGCAGCCAGCCTCTCTTCAGCTTCCCAGTTTGCTCCTAATTGGCCTCTGGACCAAGAAGACCTGGGTGGAGCCCTCCTCCCCCTAGCAGGCTGTCAGGTGTTTGAAGAAAGCCATCATCTCTGTGCCCGACCATGCCCACCCCACGACAAGCTTCAGTCCAGCTCTTTGAACTGACCCTCATCTGACCTTTCCCCATCCTGGCTGGCCTCCTCTGGAAGCCTGCCAGCTCACCAACAGGCCTTCTAAAAGACAGAAGCCAGAGCTGATGACAGATCCCAGAGGCAGCTGGGGATGAGGGCAGAGGAATGCAGAAGTTGTTCAAGACCTGGAGCTGGCCACAACCGGCTCTTCCTGCAGCCCATCCAGGTCACGGCAGCCCAGAGGACTAGAGCTGGAAGGCACCTTGGGCTCCCAGTGTTTCTGTATCAGTATCAATCATGATACAGTTTCTGTATCATGGGCAATGAGCCAATGACAAGAAGAGAACAGGAATCATGCTTGGCTCCTGACCCTATTGAACCTTTGACAGATGAACTCAGAGTCAGAGGGGCAAGGGATCTGCCCAAGGTCACACAGCTAGTGAGTGGTAGTCAGGAGAGGAATGAAGTTCTCCAGCACCGAGCGCAGGGCATTTAAGAGGCACCACAGTGGACAGAGCCCCAGACCTGAGTCAGGAAGTCCTGAGTTCAAATCATCCTCAGACACTTCCTCCTGTGTGACCCTGGGCAAGTCACTTGACCTTCTTTGCCTCAGTTTCCTCATCTGCAAAATGAGCTGGAGCAGGAAATGGCAAAGTATTCCAGGATCTCTTCCAAGAAAACCCCAAATGGGTCATGAAGAGAGTCAGGCATGACTGAAATGAACAGTGTCCTCACCGCCACACTAAACAAAGGCTCCTTGAGGATGGCTAAGGAAGGCCAGGCAAGAACTCCCGTTTTCACTGCTGTCCTTAGACTTGACTTCCAGGTGGTAAAGATGAAGGAGAGTCCCGGCTAGTGGTGCTGTGAAATAGAGAAATGGATGGAGGTGGGGAAGGGGGGACCTCCTATATCCCTGAGCAGAATCTGCCACTGCAGGCTAGCTCGCCATCTGAAAATTGGAATATCCCTCCCTTCTCTGCCTGCCTCACAGGTGAAAGAGGAAAGTGGATGAAAAGGTAGGAAAATGTGTCTTAAGGGGGGGGGGGGGCGGGGGGGCAGTACCTCTCATACATGCAAGGGTTTCAGAAATCCCGTCTAGCAAGCCAAGTGTTTATTATGCAGAGACTCCAGTGCCCGGTGTCAGGAGGAAACAGAGCTTTGGGGAAGCGGCTGCCCTCACAGAGCTGCCAGGCTAGAGGGTGGGCGGGACCAACATATCGAGCACATGTGCATTATGTGATTAGGATATTAACAAAGCCTATGAGCATCATGTGAGGGCCAAGAGGAAAGGCATGTCACCTGAGCCAGCCAACGGCTGCTGAAGCAAAGCCCCCAGAGCATGGTCCCCAAGAGTGATTGTCAGTGAGCAGGGCAGGGCAGCAGAGAGTCAAGAAGACCTCCACCAGACCCTAGCTGTGTGACCTGGGCAGGTCATCAAACCTCCTAGCACTTCCGTTTCCTGATTTGTAAAATGAATGGACCTTTCTGTGAGGTTTGAATATGTCAGTGCATATGAAGTGCTAGAGGGATATTCTTTGCGTCACCTCTGCAGTGGTCCCATCTCCCTCCTATACCCCTCCCCACCCATTGAGACCCAATGCTGGCCACTTCACAGCCTATCTTCCCTCTGGCCCTCCCCTGCTCCCTCCCTGCTATCCAATCTCCTCTCCTGCCTAAGCCCAGTGGAGCAGCTAGAAAGAGAAAATCTTATCAGAAACCTTCTGCCAAACTGAGACATGAAGAAAGGAAGGTGGGGTCCCCAAACAGCGGAGCTCAACCCTCCCCCCTCACCCAGGGCCTTTCTTGTGCCCAGGGATTTTTTTTTCCTGTTGACACTGAAGAAAAAATGGTATTTGGGATTGTTGAGCCAGAACACCTAGATTGAATTCATAGCTTTGATACTGAGTGGCTGTGTGACTTTGAGCAGATCACATGTACAACCTGGGCCAACCACTGAACCACTGTGACATTGCATCTGTATCTCTAAATGGCAAGCATCATTCTTGCCCTAAGAACCTCACAGGGTAGATGTAAACCCTAAAACAATCTGGGGCTGGAGAAGCTCTCATTCCTGCCCCTGAGCTCTGAAGTCAATCCTAGGTGCATTTTGGCGTTTTTTTTCAAAGGCAGACAGGTTGAGTGAGTGCAGAGGGACATTTGGCCTGTGAGCAAATTACTTCCCTTTTTGGTTTGATTTGGGTTTTTTTTTTTTTCTTTCTCCTTGTGGTCAATAAATTGTGGCCACCCATTTCTGGAGCTCTGTAAAATTTCCCTCAAGTTCTCAGGATCCATCGATCTTTCTGGTGGCTTTTTTTTGTGCACTTTGGGTGATACTCCAGAGATGCCTGAGATTTCAAGCATTTGGCAGCCTATTGGGGGAAGAAGGACCATCCTTATTCTCCTAGGCCCTACAGGACACAACCAGCCACAATGGGTAGTAAGAAAAAAGACAAGTTCAGTCAAGAAAACCTTCGTAACAATGAGAATTTCCCCAAAGTGAATGGGCTGCCTCTGACTAGAATGGGTTGGACTACCCATCTCTGGAGTACCTCAGGTGAGGGTGAGATGGCCTTCACTTGCTGGGGATGTTGAGTGGGGAGCAGACAGGTTGGACCCGGTGCCTCTGAAGTCCTTATAGCTCTGAGATGCTGGGATTTCGTGACAAACTCCATGTAAGTTATCACATGGCACATGCCAGGCAGGGAGGTTGAGGCTAGCTCTGGAGGATATTTTCCCATGTATGTGAGATCAGCTCCCAGAGAAGAATGGCCCTGTGGGAAGAAGAACTGCTTCTGAATCTGCTCCCCCTGGTGAGCTCCCAGGCAAAAGGAACATGGCTCCTTCTTATTGATGTGGCACTTCCCTAAAAGGCAGCCCGAGCTCCAGGAGGGGAGTGTCCCTTGACTCAGTGGCTTTTTTGAGTGGCTTCCTGACAGCTGATCCCACCCAGTGAAGCCTCTTGATGTTTCCCAGCACCAGAATAACAGATGATGCTAATGCCTTCACTGTTAACTCCTTTCACAGAAGGTCGGCCTCCCCTCGTCTATTCATAATGATTGCAGTGAGCAGATTATGGTAACAGACAGGTTTAATGACAGGATCCCAAAGTTCTGGCCAGGTCAGCCCTGGAGAACTCAGATAAGGCCCCAGGGATGGCAAAAGGTAAGAAACTGAAGCTCAAAGCGCTGAGAACTTCTTGGAGAGGAGTCCTAACAGAAGGAAAGTGTAGCTGTGGTTGGTTTACTTTATCACATCACTCCATTACATTTTATTACATATCTCATCACTTCTTTCTGAAACTTTATGTGTCCCTGTAAACAACAGGTGCCTGGGAAGACACAGATATCTGCGGGTGAAGCTAATGATCTGTTAGGTGAGTCCTCTAGGAAGTCCTGACTCAGAATGGCCATGAGAATGAACATTTGTATCATGCCTTGTGTTCACTGATCCTCAGACAGACAGCATCAGGTAGAGAGCTGGCCTTGGAGCTAAGAGATCTAGGGCTTATTAGCCTGGTGCTAGAAAGAGAGTAGATGCCTTTTATCTGACTGACTGACCTGAGTTCAAATCCTGCCTTTGATGCAGAGTGGCTTCATGCCCCTAGGTGAGCCACTCAGTTTCTCAGTGCTCTTGGCCAATGGAGTCAGCCTCAGATACAAACCTATTCCCATGAACCACCTATTGACGTAGAACACCACAAGTTAATTACATTATCTATGCTGTATTATAATTTTGTGTAACACGTTATAACATACATTATTTGTATGTTATATTTTTATGTACTTTATTCAATGTTTCCCCTTGGCATTTTCACCTGGTCTGGCCACTCTTGGGACAAGAGCCCGTAGACCTCAAGTTTGCTGCCTCTGCTCTGGTCAGCTCTCCAATACTCTATATCGCAGAGCAGATCTGCATTAGCAGAGAGAGCTTCCTCGCCTGGGAATTCCCTGTTCACTCACTCAGAGGCTCTGGTCCCCCTCCCTGTCCTTTCTACCCATTATCTCCTTGGAGGTGATCAAGACAGTCATTCCACTTCCGCTCTCTGCTGTTCACCTTTGACTTTGAGAATCCCTGAGAAATTGTGACTGGTGGTTGATCACAGACCAAAGAGGCTGCGTCTCTGAAGCTCATAATAGCCTCATGATCCTGAGAGTGAAGCCTTTTTTGGGGGGGAGGTATGTTTTTAGTTGACAATTTAATGGTCTTCACCAATATAAATGAAAACAGGCAGGCTTAAAACCTCACGTAGCTTTATGATCCAAATTAAGTTAAAGAAATAGACTTTAACGAACCAGTAACGATCTTGAAAAGCTTTATGAAAAGAACTAAATTGAATATCAATACAACTCACTAAACTTCTCTAGTAACTATTTACATTTCTGTTCATTTCAGCACACAGAGTGTCAGTCTCCCTCTCTCCAAGTTCCCATCAGGATTCCTGACTGTCCAGCCCTTCCTCATCATTGCTCCTCTGTCCCTAGGATTGGGAGGTTCTCCCTTCTCCCAGTTCTTCTTTCTTTGCCTTTGCGTTCTTTCATACAGATCTTTCCAGCTCTGTTGGTGTCCTCACATCCATTGGTCTTATTTGCATTATGAGCAAGTGGAGGAGATTTCTTGCGGGGAGAAGGTCATGGAGCTGGCCAGACCTAGAAGTTCATTCAGATGAGGATGAGAAAGCTCCCTCTCCTGCTGTGGGTCAGCATTGCTGTGCCACACAGTCAGAGACTGAGAAGTGGCGGGTTAAGGTCCTTGCCCAGAGTCACTCAAGCAGTCAGCACAATTAGCACAGTTCTTGGCACATGGGAAGATGATGATGATAAAATATATTAATAGTAGCTATTTATATAGTGCCTACTATGCGCCAGGCACTATGATAAGTGCTTTACAATCATTATCTCATTTGACCTTCACAACAACCTGGGGAATTAGGGGCTATTTTATCCCCATTTAAGGCAAATGAAGGTTCAGTGACTTGACCAGGGTCACGCAGCTAATAAGTGTCTACGGGTAGATTTGAACTCAGATCTTGGGGACTCCAAACCCAGCTTTATCCACTGTACTGCATAACTGCCAAAAAATGCTTTATCTGTGTATCTAGGAGGAAGGAAAATATGGTGAAAGGAACCACAGGAAGAAAAATTGAGAGTGAGAAAGGGTGTTGGAGATTCTCTAATCTAAACCATTTATTTAACAAGGGAGGAAACTGAGGCACAGAGAGGGAAAGACCCTTGTCCTGGTCTCACAGACTCTAAGTAATGGAGCTGGGAGATGTGGCCTCCAAACCTGGCTTTAATGACTAGCAGCTACCTGTCAGTTCAGCTTTCTGAGTCTCACTTGCTTCACCTTTGAAATGGGAGTATTCATGCTAAAACTATCTACCTGGGGGAGGGCTACAGAATGCATTTTGGGGAGTTATCACTGGCAGTTTATTGGACAGTCTTCAGCAGAGGATCTCTAGGAAGATATAGAAAAGACTTGTGACTCATGACAGGGCTTAGTTGGGTGGCTATCTGCCCCAGTGAAGGGAATATCACTGCCCATGAAGTCCTAGCCTTGTTGGAAACATGCCACTATCAGCATTAAGTCTTTCTGGGTTTCTAGCTTTGTGCCACAGTACAAGTCTGCCTGGGACTCTGAGGCTCACTGTGACCTACCAACTCTCTTGCAAAGGAATGGTCTAGTGAAGACCTCCTAGGGTCTCTATCTTCTGGAGAGAAATTGAGGACCCAGGCCTCTGGGAGTCCCCTGGCCTGTTCCCTGAGCCGACTTCCCTGTGAAGCTGGAAGTGCCTCAGAACGGAGTGTGGTTATGCTGAGAACTGACTTAAGTTTCCGAGGGTGGTGACTGAGCCGCCAGGTTGGGCCACAGCCTTATTCCAGCTGTACTCACTTATCTGACATGGACCAGCTCTAGGGCCATCATGGCCCTGCCCAGAGTATCTTGCTGCTGAGTGCCCTCCTTTACAGAAGAATCCTACCATTGGAAGGGGTAAGAAACCAAGCCCCTACACTGACCACCCACCACTGAAGTGAGCTGGAACCAGTTCTCTTGATAAAGTCCCATCTGGGCTCTCCCCAGGACAGTGACTCCTGATCCCTTTCCTTCACGGATTGGTGAATGAATGACCAGGACTTGGACAGGTACAGCATGCCCTGGGATGTACCAGAAGGGGGATAGCCTCAGGGGGAAAAGGTCGTCATTTCAGGGTGAGCCATCATTTCCTTCTGAAGAAACATCTCCTTAATTACTTAGGTTTGCTTTTAAATTAGAGAGAATTCTTGGTTGGCCCGGGAGAGATTCTAGGATAGGTCTGTGCCAAGGCACTGCCATAGTCTCTTAGCATCATAGGATCATTGCTCTAGAGATGAAAGGGGCCTCCTATAATCTACTCATTGTTTAGAAGAGGGATCTGGTGCCCAGAAAGAGAAGGGGGTGTGCTAAACCCCACCCAACGGGTGATTTGGCAACTTCCTTAATAAAAGAATCAGAATTCTAAAGTTCTTCAGACAGGCAAGTTGCCTTAGTTGATACAGTACATATTTTTTCATCTTTAAGGCAAAGAAAATAGAAATAAAATGAAATGTTTGTTTCAAAGTAAAATTCTAATGACATTTTTGTATTAATCAGCATGCCTGGTCCTTAACTCATTGCTGTCTATCTCTGCAGAACCAATAAAGAGGGAGCCCAGAAAATCACAAGAGCAGGAGTTTGGAGAGGCTGCAGAAATCAGTGCCTGGTGGGCACTTTTCACCCTTAGGTGCTATGGACCTTTGGCAGGCAGTCTGCTGGAGCCTGTCTATTGATCTGTTTTTAGAACATGTTTTTAAATGCAGAAAATGAAACGCTGAGGATTAGAGAAGGGAAAGGATTCTATTGAAATACAAAGCCCTGATCAGTCCAGTCATTATGCCATGCTGCCTTCCTGGTGGTGGTGCCCTCAGCAGAAACAAAGAAGTTAAGAAGGAGCAGGAGGGAGAAACACACTGAGCTCTGTTCTGGTCATAAAGAATTTGAGATCCCTCTGGGTTGTTCAAGTGAGGGGATGTCTGCCAAGGGTGGCTGATGCTGGACAGGGCTCAGGAAGAAAGGAGACTGAGCTTGGGGGTCTGAGATAGTCATGGATGCCATAGGAGCAGCTGAGGTCACCAAGAGAGAACAGGACAGGCATCAGAGGCCACACTCACATTAGAGGAGCCAGCTCTGCTGCAGCCCTGCCCCAACCCCAGCCCAGCCCTGCCCTGCTCTGCCCTGCCCTGTCCAACCCAGCCCAGCCCAGCCCAGCCCAGCCCTGCCCAGCCCTGCCCCCACTCCAGCCCTGCCCCAGCCCTGCCCAGCCCTGCCCCAACTCCAGCCCAGCCCAGCCCAGGCCTGTCCCAACCCTGCCCAGCCCTGCCCCAACTCCAGCCCAGCCCTGCCCTGCCCAGCACATCAGTGTCCTTCCACTCCACATCTAATACTCTTCTCTTGCCTTAGCAACTGCTTGCTTGCATCTATATGGTAACTTGCTTAGGAACCAAATTGTATTAGTTGGATACGTAAACCAAAAAATGTATAAAAGGCTCTTCACCCCTGAGTTTGGGGCTGCTCCCCCTTTAATTGGCATGGAGTAGCCCCAGCTGGTAAATTAAAGCTCCTTAAAACTTTAATTCAGACTCTTTGGTCACTTTGTTAAGACTCGTCATGTCATTTCACTTGGAGAGTCTGTAATTTAAACCATTCAGTTAACAAGGGAGGAAACTGAGGCACAGAGAGGGATGAATCCTCTTTAAGCATCTGGGGCTGATAGTCAGCCAGCCTTTGCTTGAACACCTCCAGGGAAGGAGAGCTCAGTAACTCCCAAAGCTGGAGCGTGCACATTAAGAAATTTTCCTTTCTGCCCCCTCGCCTTCCCCTGTCTTGGTCATCATTATCCTGCTGTGCTCATTGACCATCCAACAAGCACAATACCTCCCATACATGCCAGCCCTTCCAATATTTTTGGGCACATGTTTGAAACAATTCCACTCAGATAGTGGTGATCTAGCAGCCAATTTTTCTAGTCAGGTGTCTCCATTTTGGGGACTTCAGTTGCTGGGGTCAATCAGTCTGAATCATGCCGTGGCTGTCATATTCTTCTATATCTGTTCCTGAACAATTTCACTCCCCATATCTGTAACTGGGTGCCATGCATGGGCTTTGGAACTTGTATTTGAATTATTCAGTCATTGTTGACTTTTTAACTTAGTGTCTGCTTTTTTAGGTATTCTGGATAATTGAGGTGATGGAATAAATGACTTCCAAATAAATGAAGTGTTACTGTCCTAGTATACTGATCACACATTGAGACTGACTAGGTCTAGACTCTGCAGATCTTAATGATCCTTCCCAACATAAGCTCATAGTTCCAGGGTGATTGCTGCCTTAAAAAGCATTTTTGCCCTCCTTTGGTTTCCACCCTCTTTCCAGTGGTCAAACCAGTGATCAGAAAGAGGCAGTGCAGCTGCCTCAGGAGCCGGGTCATGCTGGGCTAACCTCATTTCCTTTTTTTGACAGGGGAACACTGTAGATACAATTTACTGAAATTTTAGCCAAAAGATTGATAAAGTGGTTTCTCTTGTACTTGTAGGAAAAAATAGACAGATGTGTTTTACATGACAGCACAATGCACGGGGTTGCAGAATGCTGCCACCTTGACCAACAGGAGTGTGGCATTCACCAGATGCTCTGTGACCCTCCAAATGGTAGCTGTCTGTGGCTCGTGGGGTGCTGAAAGCAAGCCCTGCTCTGTTTGATGGTTGCATGGCCAGACTCAAGCAAGGATTGCTCCGTGTTGACCTGGAAAGGGCTCTCCATTTGGAGTGTTGCAGGGATCTAGGCTTAGCCTTATGCTTTTAACATTTGTATCAATACCTGAGTAAAGGGAAAGACAGAATTCCTGTCAAGATCTCAGATAACATAAAGCAAGGAACAATCAGTGTCACACTGGATGAAAACTTTCGACAGGCTGGAAAATTTGAACAGAAAAGACTTTGTTCAGGATAAGAGTAGCCTTATACTTGGGTTCAGAAAACTGACTTCACAAGTTCAAGAAGGGAGAGTTGATTAGAGCAACTTGAAAAAAATCTGGGGGTTTCAGTGGCCTACAAGCCTAATAGAAGCCAATGGCTGTTATATGGGCCTAGCCTGCAATGAGGAAGCAATTGGCCCGCTGTTCTCTGCCCTCGTCAGACTTCATCATCTGCAGCCCTGTGTGCAGGGTAGGGCGCTGCTGTTTGAGGAGAACACAGGGAAGCTGGAGAGCATTCAGAAAAGGGGAGCCAAGGGAGCAAAAGACCTCATGTCAATGCCTCCCAAGGACCAGTGGAATGCATTGGGGATGTTTCATGCTGAGGTCACCAAAAGGTTTGATGATGGGGCTACAGTAGGTCCCAAGGAGATGATTCAGGAGGCAATGGCCTGGCCTTAGAGGAGGACAGTTTTCCCAGAGTTTTGTTTATTCCAGATTGTCCTGAACCATCTACCAGGCTTTATGAGGTCACAGATGGCAAGGGGTTTATCAGTCTCTGCCCCTACTAAAGATTTATTTCTGCCTCCCAGCCACTGAGGGGCCTTGTTCTGAGTTGTACCTGGATGCTTTCTGTCCTGAGTGTTGGCATTAGGCAGAGTTGCTGAGAGGCAGCCTATCCTGGTGGGTGGAAGCTGGCCTTAGAGTCAAGAAGACCTGGGTTTGAAGCCTGAATCTTCTATAGATGAGCTGTAAGACTGCACGAGCCACTTTACCTCTGTGAAAGAGGGAGAGTAGGAGTCCCCAGCACATAGGGGTGTTGTAAGACCCAGTGAGACTTGGAGTCTCCCCACCATAGAATGGGAGCTCCCTGAGAACAGGCTCCACGTATCACAGTGCCAGGCACATGGTCAGACCTAATCAGTGCTTCCTGATGGAATGTTTGCTTGACTTAAAGTGCTTTGCAAACCTTAAAGCCAACATGAACGTCTGGAAGGGAAGGAGTGTGTGTGTCCCTCTGTGAGTTTTGTTTCTATGTTGCTAACAAGAATTGCAGATGTAGGGGGTGGGTTGGGGTGACAGAAGACTCTCTCTCTCTCTCTCTCTCTCTCTCTCTCTCTCTCTCTCTCTCTCTCACACACACACACACACACACACACACACACACACACACACACACACACACACACACACACTGGTTGTTGCCAAGGTGACTTTAACCCTGAGATCTGGGAAGAACAGAGATGATTCCACCTGGGCAGGCCGTGGTTGTAGATCCTACTTCCAGGATTCAGACTCATTTAGCCCTTGAAGCCCCTTAGGAAGACACTTCCATGAGCTGGTTCCAAAGTTTGAATTGCAGGGGGCCCAGCTCCCAGGAACCGGGCAGGAAGGGGACTCGCTGGGTACAGAGAGGAGCATAGTTGGGAGCCAGGCTGGGGAGGGGCTCGGAGCACGGAGTGCTCCAGGAGTGAAGGAGTGAGAGTAGCTGATGTTCCTTTGCCCCCAGGCTATTATCTCCCCTTTGCCTAAGTGGAAAATGAGGCCCCAAGGTCAAACAGCCTTCGGGGTCGGGTTAAGCTCTGGTTTTGGAGGGAGGAGGCTTCATCCTGGGAACCTGGAAGCTAGAGAGGGTCTCAGAACCCATCCAGTCCAAGCCCCTCACTTTACAGATGGAGAAACTGAGGCCCAGAGAAGGAAGCGAAGGGACGCACCGGCGAGCTGCTGCTCATGGGGAAGCTGGGAATGTCCTACCGCCCCAGATTGCTGTGAAAGCGGCAGCCAAAGTGCCCCCGTGATGTGGGGGGGGGGGGGGGG
>CM053592.1:194696043-194733752 GCA_028646515.1 Pseudochirops corinnae | reverse complement strand
CCATTTACGTGATCTCACTGCGTCCTCACCACGACCCTGGCAGGTGGGAAATAGTCTTATCTGAACCTTATTGACAGATATGGAAACTGAGGCTCAGGAAAACCAAACCACACAGCTATCCGTTTTCTGAGATGGGATGGAGGGGCTCATTGGGATCACTGATCTAGAGCAGATTTACAGATTTTCCAGATGAAGAAACTGAGGCGGCGGGGGGGTGGGGGGGGGGGGAGGTTAGAGAACTTTGGGACTGGAAGGGCCCTCAGAAGTCATGGACCAAACATTAAACACTGTTTGGCTTTCAATCCCGCATAGCCCCACCCCTCCCGGGCTCTCCCGCCCCTCCAGCCTCCCTAACTGTACTCCCCAGTGAACGCTGGACAAGCCCCTCCGCCTCCAGGCTCCGGGCACTACCTCTGGCCATCCCCAGGCCTGGAATGCTCCCTTTCTCCTCTGCCCTGACCCCTGACCTCCCTTGAGTCTGCGCTGCCGCCCATAGGAAGCCTTCCCCAAGCCTTAATTCCTGGCCTTCTCTCTGGGGATTTTCTCCAATTCACCTTTTCTATGACTTGTTTAGACTTGGCTATTCTCATGTTGTCTCCCCTGTTAGACTGGAAGCCCCCTGAGCACAGGAACTGCCTTTTACCCCAGCACTTAGCACAGGATCTGACATATAAGAGAAGCTTAATAAACGCTTATTGACTGACTGGTCAACCCCCTAATTTTCCAGATGAGGAAACTGAGGCCCAGGCATGTGAAGTCACGCTTCTATGGTCACACAGCTATTAAGTGTCCCAAGAGGGATTTGAACTCGGGGCTTCAGGGCTCAAACTAGTGTCCTAGCTACCCTGCCAGACTCCCATGTCTAGGGGCTCCACCAGCTAGCCACCACCCACCCCAAGCTGCTGTGGTTTCGCAATCCTTTCCAGTCTCAGAATTCTGCAGTGAGCTTTTGGCAAAGCAGAGAGCCCCAGCTGCTCTTGTATCTTTCCTCAGCCTTGAGGCCACCTTGAGCCACGTGCAGATTTCCACATTGAGCAAAAGATGGGTTCCTGGGCCGTGAGAACTGGGAGAGGCTCTTTCAGCCCCAAGCCAGGGCTGCACGCCCCGCCCCGCTCCCCAGACCTTTCTCCCGATTGTCTCCCAGCCTCCCAGCGGCTTCAGCAGCCCACACACTGACGCAGCTGAAGTGTTATTTTCGACTGAGTCTGATGCTTAGCACAGTCCAACAGGCGTGAACAGGAAAAAAAATAATGATAAAATGCAACAAAATCACTCGAACGCTGGTATTTGGAGCTGGCCCAACTCCTGAGAGCTTGTGGAAGAAGGGGGGGGAGGCTCAACCCTGGGGCCAACTGAGGGGTCTCCGCCCAGAGCTCAGGGTCTCTAGCAGAGGGAGGGGGACACATATTGCACCACTGATCTTTAGTGAGCAGAACTGTATGGTCATCTTGGAGAGGCTGCCCTTTGCCATCCCTACTCTCATTGACTCCATTCCCTCCATGGCTCCAGATTGAAAGCTTGTTTTTATGAATACCCAGCTCTCCCCCCACCCCATGGTCCAAGTGCTCCAGACCTTCTGTGAAGCCCTGAAATAGGCTTCAAAGGGTTTCCGGCAGCTTCTCTGTCACTCCTTAGATATGATCATCTGGCCTCTGCATTCTAGAGAATGGGTGGGATCGGCCTGGGAACACTGAACCCAGAAAGCAAGATTGCTTAGAGGAAACCATTGGCTCCTGCTGCTGGACAGAGACCTTGCTTTTCTAGTGAAGGAACACATGGTCCCACTGAGTGTTTGGCTAGTCTGACATAAAGTCAGGACTCTGTTCTCGTGTCGGATCTGTGTACCTAGACTGAGCATGGTCAGAGCCTCCCCTCTCTTGGGAGAGATGAGAAGTGGAGAGGGGCTGCCCTCCCTGAGACTGCCATCTTCTGATGAGAGGAGGTAACGGACATCAAACCGTCAATTTAGAGCATTAGTGTCTAGTCGAGAATCAATGAGCTGTTGGAAGGTGGTGCTTGATTAGCTCCATGATGAAGGGCATTTGTAATGAAAGCTATTAGTCACTTTGAGGAGAGATGATCTCCATGACTATCTTCTGCCAGTTCTCCCTGGCATGGAAGAGACCCTGGGATCTGCAAGGCTCTGTCAGATTTGGCTGGAATAGAAAGGCTTCTCGTGGTGCCAGTGGTGCCTTCATAGTCCAGAGACTATCCCAGATCTCTTCTGAGAATTGATACCCAGCGTGGTACCCAGGGGATAAACTTTCCCCCCCATGGTGACCCTCTGAGGCCTCGTTTTAAGTCATAGGGATCTGTGGCTTACCTCAAAGAAAGCAGTATCAGTCAGCAGTCTCGGGCAGGTGGATTCAACCACAGCAGGTTTTGAATCAGGACCCCCATGAGTTTTTCTGGACCTGAGATTTCTGGTTACTGGAGACAAGATGAACCTCACCAGCAAACACCTGGGAATTCATGGTAACATCAGCAACCACTCACTACCCCCAAAGTGACTCGAGGCTCTCTAGAGTTTAAGGAGCCAAAGTAGAACCTTAGCAAAAAGGTCAACTCGGGCATGAGTACTTGACTATCCCATAGGTAGTTAATGCTCATTTAAGCACCCATACAATAATGAGGGAGAATAACAGGTTGCAAGGCTGGCATAGCAGGTTGAGATCAGACCACAGAGGGCCTTGAATGCCAGGTTAAGAAGCATGGACATGTAGAAGGTGGGGAATCTTTGCTCATTTGGGGCATTGGCTTTGGGTGTATTGCTCTGAGTTTCTCTTGAACCACCCCTATAAAAGATGCTGTCGCCTAGTCCCTGGCCCATGGGAGGCATCTGACAGGTGCTTATTAACCCAACTTGTCTTGTTGGGACCGAGACCTGGCCAGTAATGGCATGACCCTCTGGTTTTCAGACGCAGAGAGCCAGATCATGTCTGGTTTGGGGGTCTGGGGGGGGGTCGCTTTTTTTAGTTTTTCTGTCCCCAGATCCTACTACAATTCCTTGAATATAGGAAGCTGATTATTAAAATTGCCACTGACAATGATGAAAACCCGATTTTCTGCAGCCCTTTGTTATTTGCACAGAAGTTTGCAGGTCTCCTTTCCTCAGTGCCCTCCTTCTCCCCTCTCTAAGTCACTGGAGTAACAGAGACAGAGCCTCTGCCCGAGGGCTCACTCGTAGTGGGAGGTCACGCTTCTCTGTGGCCCTTTCCCTCCCCAAAGATGCTCTGTCTCTGTTTCTGACCCTCTCCTCAGCAGGCTCTCTCAGAGAGAGAGATGCTTCTCTTGGCTGAGGCTGGACCACCACTGAAGCCTGATAAAGGGCCATTCTGGCCAGTAACGATGGCGCCGATGTGGCCAATGGGATCGGCTGGGCTGGCAGCTGCCACCTGGATCACTGCTCTGTCTTCTCTGCTCAGGCCGTGACCTTGGAGGCTCCACAGCCTGTGCCACAGTCTGTCCCAGCTTCACAGGTGAAAAACAGGAGGCCAGATGGTAGCAGCAGGTCTAAGGAGCAAGCAGGCTTTGAGCCCCGGTAGAACTGACTTCTGTGATTCTCTCCAGCCATGGCCTAGGTCCCCCAGGCCCCAGGGTGAGGGAGGGTAATGGGGAGGGGGGAGACCCATTAATGAACATCCTAACCCTCCTCCTCAAGCTACACACACACACACACACACACACATACACACACACACACCAGCCCTTCCCTAACAGGCCCAGATTCTGGACATGGGCCAGGCAACTGATGGCCAGATAAACTTGAGACTCTTTATTTTTTACAAGCATTAATTATCTTTCCCTACCACTGCCACCACAACTGTATGATTTTTTAGATGGAAAATAAAACTCTCATCCAAAACATGCCTCTTTCAGCAGAACAGGTTTCATGTTCTTCTGCCTCTTGACCCATCTGAGCAGGTGAAGTACTCTGGGCTCGCCTCCACCATCGCCCTGGCGTCCACATCTTTCAAAGTTGTCTGTGTGTCGTATAAATTGTTCTGGTTCTCTTTGTTTCTCTCTAGAGGTCTTCTCATCTCCCCTGAAACTGGCCATTCCATCATATGCTTGGGGAACACCAACATCTCATTGCATGAATGTGCCTCATTCCCTGTGAGATGGGCACCCCCTAAATTTCTAGTTTTGGGCTAACACAGAAAGAAATGCTATAAATATTTTTATATATCTAGGTCCTTTTCATCTTCCTTGGACCTCTTTGGGGCATAGACCTAGTAGCTGTATTGCTGAGTCAAAGGATGGGCATGGTTGTGGGGCAGAGTTCCAAATTGCTTTCCAGCATGGCTGGGACCAATTCACAGTTCCACCAACTGCGTATAAGCATACCTGTTGCCTCAGAATCCTTCCAACATTTATCATTTTGGGTGATCTGATGGAGTTGAGGTGGAACCTCATATTTGCTTTAATTTGAATTTCTCTTTTAGTAATTTGGAGCATATTTTCTTATGGTTGTTGACAGTTTGTAATTCTTCCTTTGAAAAGTGTCTGCTGGGGGGGGAGGGGCAGCTAGGTGGCCCAGTGAACAGAGCACCGGCCCTAGAGTCAGGAGGACCCGAGTTCAAATGCGACCTCAGACACTTAACACACACAAAAAACTAGCCGCATGACCTTGGGCAAGTCACTTAACCCCAATTACCCTGCCCTCCCCCCCCCTCCAAAAAGCAAAAGAAAAAAAGAAAAGAAAATTGCCTGTTTGTATCCTTAGGCTGCTTACCTGTAGGGAGCGGATCCTAGTCTTGTAAGTTTGAGTCGGTTCTTTGTGTATTTTGCATGTGAGACCTTCATCAAAGAAACTTGGTGCAAAGACATTTTTCCCAGTTAGTCATTTCTCTACTAATTTTTACTACGTTAGATTTGTTTGTGCAAAAACGTTTATGATTTATATAATCAAAACTGTCCATTTTTGTCTTGGCCGATGGTGTGCTCTTCCCCTTTCAGTAAATCTGAAAGTAAATCTGGTTTGCTCATGATGCCACCTTTTGTGTCTAAATCCTGTAACTCTTTGGAGATTATCTTGCGACGGGTTAGCCCTCTCTAATGTCTGCTGTGATGCTTCTCAATTTTCCCAGCAGTTTTTGTCACAGTGACGTTTTCTCCCAGCGATTGAAGTCTTTGGGTCTGCCTTCCTGTGTTTTAACCCTTTCCAAATCTTTTTGAGGAGAACTGCTTTGCAGAATAGTGTGAAATGTGGTCCTGAGAGACACCTTTCCATCCCACTATTTTCACAATTATCCCTAAGGTTCTTGGTCTTACATTCCTTCATATGAATTTCATCATTATTTCTTTCCAGTGCTATAAAATGAACCTTTGGTCATTTGATTGGTACAACACTGAATAAGTAAATCAATTCAGGCAACCTTATTTTGTTTATTATGTTAGCTCAGCCTACCTATGAACAATTAATATTTCTCCAGTTGTCTAGGTTTCCCTTCATTTCAGCAAGGAATGCTTTATACTTGGATTTATGTAGGTCTTGAGTGCATCTTGATAGATATGCTTCCAAATAGTTTGTGCCTTCTATAGTTATTTCAATAGAATTTCTTTTTCTTCCTTTTCTTGTAGGATTTTATTGATAATGTATAGTAACAGTAATAATTATTATAAACTGATCACTTTACATCTTTTAACTGTATGTTTTGTTTCCTCTTTAGCCTTTTTTAAACACATAATTATCTCATCTGCAAAAAGGTAATGCTCTTGTTTTCTCTTTGACTCTGCTTATTCCCTAGATTCTTCCTTCTTCTTTTATTACTACAGCTATAGCCTGTCCAGGACTATGGAACGTAGTAGGGGAGACAATGGAAATGCAGTCTTACTGCAAACTCCTCTAACTTTTCTCTATCACACGTGTTTGCTCCTAGATTTCAGATAAATACTATTTGTGTTTGTCCCAATACTTTGTAACATTTTTAACATAACCGGGTGTTTGAGCTTATCAGATGCTTTTACAACATGTAGATGTCTTTCTATTATTTACATTGGTGATTATATTTATATATTAGCATGATGTATATTGCATATATGTAAGTGTTGCGTGTGTGTGTATGTGTAATTCTTTTATGTTGGCTTGCTATAAATCCAGATTGGTCATAGGATATAATCTTTCTGATATGCTGTTATAGTCTATTTGCCAATATTTTATTTTAAAATGTTTGTGTCAATGTTCATTGGTGAGAGTGGTCTATTGTTTTCTTTCTCTACTTTGTCTCTCCCTGGTTTAAGGACAGTAAAATCCTGATGTCAAATGTAAATTTGCCACTTTGTAACTTCTTCCAATTGTTCCTAGATTATCTATCTAATACATACTTAAACCCCCTTCCACATGACAGTCCTCCAAATATTTGATGACAATGCTCACATTCCCTCTTAGGCATCTTTTCTCTTAAGTTAAACGTGCCCCATTCTTTCAACTGATTCTCCTCTGTCATGAACTCTAAACCCTTCACCATCTTGATTGACCTTCTCTAGACACTCCCTGGATTATCAACATCCTTTTTAAACTGTAGTGCCCAGAACTAAAGGAAGGGGACAGTAATGAGCATTTATTAAGCACCTACTATGTGACAGGTATGTGAAAAATGCTTTAGAACTGTCTCATTTGGTTTAATGTCCTTAAACCAGGGAGAGACAAAGTAGAGAAAGAAAACAATAGACCACTCTCCCCAACCCTGAGAAGTAGGTGCTATTTCTCCCCATTTTACATTCAAGAAAACTGTGGCAAACAAAGGTTATGGCACTTTCCCAGGGTCACAAAGCTAGTAAGTGTCAAGATCAGATTTAAATTCAAGTCTTTCTGACTCCAAGCCCAGAACTCTTATCTACTGTGCCACCTAGCTACCTAAGCAAACTGAACACAGTAGTTCAGATAAATCCATACAAGGGCAGAACACAATAGCACTGTCTCCTCCCTATTCCTATAAGCTATGACCTTCTTAATGCATTCCAAAATTGAATTAGTATTTTGACTGTCATAGTACATTGATGATTCATTTGATCTTGAAGTCCACTGAGACCTCCAGATCCTCTTCTAAACAACTACCATCTATTGATGCCTCCATACACATGAAGTTGATTTTTTTGTGCTCTAGTACAATATTTTACATTTATCCCTATTGATTATCATCTTATTAAAATCAGTCCACTGCTCCATCATATCAACATTAATTTGGATCTTGAGCCTGTCATTTTTTGTGTTAGGTTTCTCTCCTAGGTTTTTATTTAGTACAATCTCTGGCATGTAGTAAGCACTTTATAAATGCTTGTTGACTGACTGACTGACAGACTGTATCATATACAGATTTGGTGGGCAACATGTCTATACCTTTATAAAAATCATTGGTAAAAATATTGAACAACACAGGGCCAAGGCCAAATATCTCCAGTCACATGAACACTATACTCTTTTTCTCTTTTACAATTTATTTACTTATTTGTTTGTTTTTAGTTTTCAACATTCACTTTTATAAGATTTTGAGTTCTACATTTTTCCCCCTCTTCAAGAGAACGTGCAATCTGATAGGCTATACCTATACAATCATATTAGACATATTTCCACATTAGTCATGTTGTAAAATAAGAATCAGAACAAAAGGGGAAACCATAGGAAAGAAAGAAAAACAAAAGAGAAAATATTTTGCTTCAATCTGCATTCATACTCCATAGTTCTTTCTCTGGATGTGGACTGCATTTTCCGTCATGAGTCTTGGAATTGTCATAGATCATTGTATTACTAAGAAGAGCTAAGTCTATCAAAGCTGATCATCTCACAATGTCACTGTTACTGTGTACTATATTCTCCTGGTTCTGCTCACTTCACTTAACATCAGTTCATGTAAGTCTTTCTAGGTTTTTCTGAAATCTGCCTTCTCATCATTTCTTATGGAACAATAGTATTCTATTATGTTCATATACCACAATTTGTTCAACCATTCCCCAATTGATGGTCATCTCCTCCATTTCCAATGCTTTGCCGCCACAAAAAGAGCTGCTATAAATATGTTTGTACATGTAGATCCTTTTCCCTTTTTATGATATCTTTGGGATACAGACCTAGAAGTGGTATTGCTGGATCAAAGTGTATGCACAGTTTTATAACCCTTCGGGCGTAGTTGCAAATTGCTCTCCAGAATGGTTGGATCATGAACATTACGCTCTTGACAATAAATTTTTAGTTCAGTTGTCCAACCGTCACTGAATGCATTGAATTCTTCACTTTCTTCACAAAAATAGTCTGAGACACACTTTATCACAACCTTTGTCTAAATCCAGGTCTGCTGCATCCCCTCATCTCCCAATTCACTAGTCCTGTCATAAAAGGAAATAAGGTTAGTATGGTTTAACTTGTTCTTGATGAGGCCATGACAGCTCTTTGTAGTCACTATTTCTCTTCCTATATAATTAACAACCACTTCGTTAAACAACAATTCTAGAATTTTCCCAGGAAAAAAAGTCAAGTTCTCTGGTCTATTGTTTTCACATTCTGTTCTCTTCCTTTTTTTCTGAAATTCGAATGTTTGTTCTTCTTCAGTCCTAGGGAATCTTTCCCATTCCCCAATCTTTCAGATATTACTCACAATAGCTCAGGAATCCCATGTGCCAGACCTTTCCGTGTCCAAGAACACAGTTCATGTGGACCAGGTGCCTTCAGCTCACCGAAGGCTGAAAGGTGCTCTTGCATTATTTGACCGCCAACCTTGGGCAATGTCAACTGTTATTATCATTGCCATTGCTTGGGTGGGCTCAGAGTTACCCCACATATAGTCCCTATTTTCAAAGCCCTTCAAGACTCTGAACTGCACTTGAAGTTACAGCTATGAGGAATGAAAGTTAGTCCTTGCAGAAGTTGGGGTGTGGGTAGCACTAGATGTAGAGTCAGGTCAAATTTGAGTTCTGCCCCTGACACTAGCTCAATGACCCTGAATAAGTCATTTTATGTTTCCGAGTCTCATTTTCCTTGCCTGTAAAATGGGGGTGAGAATACTTGTGTTCTTACCCTCCTAAAATTGCTGAAAGGGAAGTGCTTTATAAGCCTCAAAACCCCCTAGAAATGGAGAGACATTGGTGATTGGAGGAGTGTCCAAGACCAAGGTCAAGTCCAAGTGCACGAGTACTATGGGAGGTCGGGGGGAATAAAGAAGAATATAGAGTTTCTCTTCTAGTTGAGATGATAATGTATATAGTACCAGGGGAAGTCATGTGGCACAGTGACTCCTCCATTAGGTTACATGTGACTCAAGGTCAGTCACTTCCCTCTGTGGGCATCATCTATAAAATGAGGGGAGGGGTAGACTCTGAGTTCTAGATTGCTCCATTATTCAAGAGGCATTCTGGGTCCAGTCCTGCGGGGGAGCATGCAGGGCCCCTGACAGATAGTGTGTGTGTGTGTGTGTGTGTGTGTGTCTGCATGCGCGTGTATGCGCGCGCGCATGCCCTCACCTCTTCTCCCAGTATTTCCGTTCAGGTTCACAGGAACAGCAAGTATAGATTGGTGAGGAAGGGTAATCACAGAGAAGCAATCTGAGAAGAAGAAGAAGCTGTAGCAGAGAGAGGGTCCCTGCCTTCCCAGTGCGACAGGGAGAGGTCATGTGGTCAGGGGAGACCTCTACACCCATCTGTGTAGGACACTGACATTCTCACCTTGCTCCTCCCCAGAATCCTATGAGGCACAAATTGTAGATAAGATTATCTTCATTATACAGATGATGAAAGTGAAGCCTCCAGAGGGGAAGATTTCAAAGGGACCAGGAAAGGATGGGTAGGAGCCCCTGGACCAAAATTAGCCAGAGGAAACTAAAAGAGAGAGCTGAGAGCTGGGCGTAGTTACACAGGGAACTCACGTCATTTTAAAAAGAGATGTTTGTGGGAACTCTAAGCTAGGACTAGGAACAGAGAGCATGGTGGGTGTGGTCCCACAAGATGGTTTCAAGAATGTGAATGCTCCAAATGAGCTGAGGCTGGAGAGGAAAGTGAGAAACAACAACCCCAGGAAAGGATGGGGCTTTTAAAGCAAAAGAACTCAAATAGGGACGTGCAGCTGTGGAAAAATGTAAACTGAGGCAGAGAGAAGAAAGGGCTGCTCAGCTCCTGTTTTCTCTAATAACCAGCATAACCTTTGGACAGGAAAAGATCTAACAAGACTAACTAGTGGGGAGTCAAGAAGCATCAGAAGGAGGGAGATGGCCAGGGAGTAATTAGCTGCCTAGATGAATGCATGCCACCTGAGCTGGGCTTTGAAGGAAGAGCATTGTGGGCACCAGCCCAGAGACATGTGGGGCATCTGGGGCAGAGGATACAAGGAGGCAGGCAGGGAGGCTGAGATGTCTGAGGTATACTGAGTGTCCAGGAAGTGGGCATGAGAAGGGCAGGGGAGAAGAGAATGGAAGGACAGGGGAAGAATCCTTCTATACCACCCTAAGCATTCCCCCCACATTCATACAGCACTTTTAGGTTTAAGAATTATTTTCCCCATGATCACTCTATGAGTACTGATGGCTAGCATTCTTATCCCCATTTTACAGATGACAGAACTGAGGGTATGAGAGGTTTAAGGACTTACCTTCAATCTCATGGTACCAGAGATTAGAGCTCAGGTCTCTCCTGACTGGGCTCCCAGAACTCTCTAGTCTTCTTCTCATGTTTTCCCTGGTAGCGTGGCTATTTTGATGCATGTCTCATTCCCTTATTGGACTATAAGCTCCATGAGGTTGTTTTCCATCCCTGTATGTGCAGGCAGCTGTGTGATCATGGGAGGGATAAAGGCAGAGCCCTGTGCTGGAGGTTGCCAACCTGGGCTGGGTATAGGGTAGGCATTCAGGAAAAATGGATCCATGAAGGATGTTGGCTTGATTGGCAAAAGTGCCCTTTTGGACAGGTCACCTAACTCTGGGTCTCTGTGTAAAGTGCGCAGATTGGGATGGGGCACCTCAGAGGTCTCTTCCAGGTCTGATATCCTACAAATCTCTCCCTACAACGCCCTCTTGCTTCAGAAACAGAGGGCAGGGTGCATCAAAAGTCAATGGAAGGATGTCATTCTCCCCCAGAGAGACCTTTAGGAACCTTCATGCAAGAAAAGTGCTCATTAAAGGCTTGATCCCCCTTCTGTGAGGGCAAAGATGCAAACTGGATAAGATCAGTCACTTGGATGCTCATTAACTAGTCTGAGACAGAGTTAGAGGGAAAGAAAGTCTCTTGGAATGCAGGTAAAAGAAGTCATGGTGAGCTAATGAGAGAGGAGAGGGAGAGAGAGAAAGAGGAGAGAGAGAGAGAGACAGAGAGAGAGAGAGAGAGAGAGAGAGAGAGAGAGAGAAGCAGAAACAAAGAGACAGAGACAGACAGACAGACAGACAGAGAAATCAGCAGTTGCTTTTCTTATGACCCAGACTCTTAAAGGGAATCTCTGTTGCTCGAACAGATCCCTCAGGCACTCCACTAAAGACCCCTTCCAAACTGCCATTGGTGAACCATTGATGACTGACTACTCTTCCAGTCTGGCCCTACTCTACCATTACCTGGCCCAAGCTTCTCCTCTGGGTCTACAACAAGAACGTGAGAGGACAGATATTGGTCAAATGCTTTCCTAAAATCTAAGCAAATTTTATCTGTGATATTCCCCAACCCATCCATTTAACCTACTTCTAAAGAAAATAAGGGATTTTTCCAGCAGTTGAAGCAAATGGTCTTGACCTATGAGTTAGCAGACTCCACGATCTTTCCTTTGTGAAAATGGGGGCAGCCTTTGGCCTTTTCCAGTGTTCATTTTGTATCTGACCATACCTAGCTCTGTTTCCCACTGGTTCCTCTCTATGATCTATTCACCAACACTTGCTCAGCAATCCCACCTGCCATATCTTTCAATACCACAAGGAGTTCTGTGTGTGTAACCTCTGTCTCATCTCTTTAGCTCTCTGAGACTCAGTTTTCTCACCTGTAACACGAGGTCAGTCTGGATAAGTCTTTAGGTCCTTCCTAGATTCAAATCTTTGCTCCAGGTTCATCAGGGCCAGGTAACTTGCCTACCTACCCTGGTCCCCCAGTCCCAGCTAGACTCAGTCCCTCTCTCTGGGCTCAGGCCCTTTTCTTTGGCCCTCCTAGAGGCTTGTCATATTTCTCTGGTGTCCCAGTTGTTTCTGTGCCTGCCTCGTCACCCCATTAGACTGGAAACTCCATGAGGGCAGAGGGGGTGAAGTAAGGAAAACACTTAAAAGTTTGCAAAGCATGTATGTTATATTATATTAATTATATCATATATTATATTGCATCATATTCTACCATATTTTAGTATATTGTCTTTCTCATGTATCGTACACATATTTATATATATATACATATATACACATTTATATACATATATACACATATATGTAATTACTGGCCATGAACACCTGGGCAAGTCATTTAACCTCCCTGTACAGATTAAGATTCCCCACAACCACCCTGGGAGGGAGTTGCTCTTATTATCCCAGTTTTGCTGCTGAGGAAGATGATTCTCAAAGACAGTGAAGTGACTCTTGAGGGATGCGTTAGGATGTGTTGGATTAGGATGTCTGAGCCAAGCATCCCAGGACCTGGGCTCTGCCACACTGTGGTTAACCTGGACAAGCATGATGTCTTTGGCCCAACGGAAGATGAGGCAGTGGGGCTGGATGGCTAGGGGGTCCCTTCCAGCCCTCAAACTATGAGCCTCAGCATTAAAGACGGGATTTAAATGGTCTTCCTGACTACACATTCAGAACTTAATAAATATTTGTCGAATTAAATTGAATAAGACAAATACCTGACAGCCCCACTGGTGAGGGGCCACACTCAAACGGACGAGAGGGCACTTCACAACTGCTCATAGCAACCCAAAACTCAGATCCTGAGCAGCTGTGGGTGGTCGCTGCCAGGTCAACCTCAGCTGGCTCAGTGCCTGGAAATCAGGGGCAGCCTTTCCCCCCATGGCATGCTCTCCATTCAGGGGTCAAAAGCTAATGCTAAACTGAAGAGCACCCCATCTTCCTAGTAGTGGTAAGAATCCCATCTGCTCTCGGCATGCACAGCCAATGACAGTGAGAGAAGAGGAAAAGAAGGGAAGGCCTTCTGGGAAGGGGAGGTGTCAGCACTCAGACACAGTCAGGTGCCTCGGTTTACATTACTGCCTTTGATCCTTGAGAGCCTTTAATTCTAGGAGGGTCCGCATGGGGTTGTCTGGTGGTGTTCTAGCCCAAGGAAATTCCTCGATTTCTCTGATTAAATAGATCCCTCCCTCCAGCGCCACACCCACTTTGGTGTCAGAGGACACAGCAGAGGGTCAGCACTGGTGCTTCCATTCCCCCTTACAAGGCTTTTGGGGAGATCTGGGGGAGGGTTGTGACAGAAAGTTGGCTCCTCAGTACCAGAGTACACAGGGCATGACACGGAGCCTCTCCTTCAGCACCAAGTTCTGCCAGGGGGGCAGTGTGAGCCTGGGCAAGTCATTTAACCTCCCTGTATAGATTAGATTCCCTACAGCCATCCTGGGAGGTATTCCAGGGGCAGAATGTGTGATACATTGAGGGCCAAAGGTAAGACCCAACGGAAGGCCAGCTTCATCCAAGGTTAGGGACCCCTAATGTAATCCAGCTCCTCAGTAAGAGAGAAGGAAAGGAAGACCCAGAAGACTTTAGTGCCCCAGTCTAGGTCACAGATGGAAGAAGGGTCCCCACCAGGTTAAAGCGTTGGATAGCGGAAGGACCGGCCACAGAACGAAATGCTGGTCGGAAAGCTGGTTTCTGTAAGGAGAGTCACATTTTCCCATGGGTTGCCATTGCAATTTAGAGAATGTGGTCCCAAAACACTTTTCTCAGATTCCCAATCCCAACGAAGAGTAGGGGTTGTCTTGGGAGCCCTCACCAGCCTTGGTCACCTGCGAGGGTATCGGGGTGGGGCAGCTCCCCACCCCCACCACCAGCCCAGGTATCTTCAGCTTGGGGAGGCAGAATGTGCCTTGGATTTGGAGCCACAATGGCTATGCAGAGTCTGTAAGGCCCTCGGGGCTCCTCTCCTGGCCCTGCCCTCCAGGCACTGAGCACCTGTGACCTAGGAGGCGCCCCAAGCCTGCCACTGGAGAAATGAACCCCAAGGAAATCCCTGGAGCCCGGGACATTCTCCAGGGCCTGGGCAAGGCACCTCTACTGGGGAGCCTTGCACCTTCCACCTTTGCAATAGTGAATTGGGAGTCAGGAGCTCTGGGTTCAAATTCTGACCCTGCTACTTTCTGCTTGGTGGCCTTAGGAAACCGACTTCGCTTTCTGGGCTTCAGTTTTCTCCTGTATAAAATGAAGGAAGAACTGCGCTAGATGGGCTCGGAGAGAGGTGAAATCGAGGGTTTTCTAATCCAGGCAGCTCCCTTTAAAGACAAGACCCCTGCTAGCAAGCGGCAGAGATTCACAGCCGGAGCCTCTCACCCTAGTTCCGCCCCCTCCCCGCTGCCCGGGCGGGGCCACTTGGAAGTGGCTGGAAGCCGGGCGGCGCCTTTCCGAATGGTCCTCCAGGCTCCGAGTTATCATTCCGCCTCTCCCGATTGGGAGTTAGTTACCATGGAAACGCTTACACCTGCCGCCACCGGCCACTGATGCCAGAGGCTGTGGATGGCCTGAAGCTGGCAGTCGGGCTGGTCCAAGGGCTGAATGAGCCAGGTGACGGGAGTGGAGAGGGGAGGCAGCCTCCCACGGGGTACGTCCCGTCCCGTCGGTTTGGCTCCTACTCGACCATTCCCATTCCGCAGAGGGGGGTCATTGGCCTCCTCTCTGCCCATCTCGTTCACTCTGAAGGGTTTTCATAGCCTCCTCTCAGAGTTGGAAGGACCTCAGCCCGCCTCCCTTCCTCATTTGTGCCTCTGGCTTCCTTAAAACTTGGCTGAAATCGCACCCTTTACAGAAGGCCTCTCCTATCCCCCCAACACATACACTCCAGGTCCTTGCCTGTCTTGGTCACTCTTCAGTTTATCAACACCCTTCAAACATAGTGCCAAGAACTGAATACAGTATTCCAAATGTTTCTGACCAGGGCAGAGAACAGGGGAACTGTTGGTACTTCCCAGGGATTACAGTTCAAAATGCAAAGATTTGAGTTCTAGGTTTTATTCAACCATACCTAATTCTGCTTCTAAAATGGATCCCAATTTTCTGATACACCCCCCAACTGTATATTATAGGGACCCAGATTTATTGGCTTCATGGAGTCAGGGCTGTATTTCCTTTCTCCTGTGCATTTCAGTGGAAAGTGCAGGTGCCTGACAGCACGTCTGCATCCAAAGGAGGGACTGAGAGGCTGCTGAGGGAAGCTGGCTGCCCCCAGGGAGGCCTCAAGTGAAAGGCCACTCTCTCTGGAAACTGGCCTGTTTTCCCCTGTCCCTCATATCCCTGCTGTGGAGAGCCAGTCTTGAGGGAGCCATTTTAATGTCATGAACCACTTCCTTGAGACCAGTTCTCTACCTACTGGCCCTCTGGAGGATCCAACACTCTTCAAACGGGAGGCCTGTTGGCTGACAGATTATCAAGTTCCTGTCCTGCAGCCCTGAAGGAGGCCAGCTGGCATTTTTGTTTATGCAGGAGAGACAAGGTACAGAAACTCAGGCCATTCCTTACTGCTAACATGTTCCTACGTAAGAAAAAGTGCCCCAGAAAGCCTAGCTGTCTTTGGCTAGGGCCCAGTCCTCTTCTACACATTTTGTGAATAGTCCTGAGGATGGCCAGCCCAAGGCACAATGGGAGGGGGGCAGGGAGGCAGTATGAGGGTGAGGGACAGACTCAAAACAACCAGCCTAAAGTCAGGCACGTTGAGGCAAAGGGAGCTGGCCAAGGTGGCACCGGGTAAAAGTAACAGCCAGGATTCCATGCCAGGGCCTCCATCTCTAGCCCCAGGGCTCTTTCCTTCCTAATCTTGCTGCCATTTAAACTAGCAATCAGATGGTCAACAGAAATCAATTAAGCCCTTTCTGTGAGTCAGTCATGGTTGTAAGCACTAAGGATACACAGAAAGGTAGATCATGCCTGCCCTCAAGAAGCTTACATTCTAATGGAGAGACAACTTGGAGATACCTAAGTATATGCAAGATACCCACAGAGGAGACCGAAGGAATCTTACAGGGGAAGGCACCAGATCTTCAGGAGAAGAAACTGAGGTCCCAGAGAAGTCGGGGGCTTGCCTAGGCTGCTACAATGTGTCGGTGACAGAGCTGAGCCTGACAGTCAGGTGTCCTGAGGTCCAGTCAGGTGTCCTCTCTCCCCTCTCCCATGCAAGGAACATAAAGTTTTTCCTTTTAGCTAGACCCCAGCCAGTCCTGGCTTCATTTGAAACTGGTCCACCATGGTGTGAACACACACACTCATTTTTTACTGGGCCTTCTCTTCAGTCTTGAAGTGAAATATGTGGGAACCCAAAAAAATGGGCTCTTAACCCATTGGGCCCTTGGGTTCATAGAATTGCAGTTACAAGGGCCTTTGGAAATGATCTGGTTCAGCTCTCACATTAGCCAGAAGAAAACACTGCCTCCAGAGGAATGAGGTAGTGAAAGGACCATGGGTTCGGGGCTGAAAGGACCTTTCAGAATAAACCAGTCTCTAAATTAATAGACACTTTTCTGGATAGGAAAAGGAGGGCCCTAAAGAGGGCAGGGATTCATGGGACCATCAGATTTCTAGCCTGGAGATAATAAAGTCTGGCCCCTTCATTTTACAAATGAGGAACTGAAGTTCCAGAGAAGAATTCGTTTATATGCTCCTGAAAAATTGAGAATTAAAGGAATCTTATTTGAAATACCATAGGAAACCTTGCTGCTTAAAGACACCTTCTGCTCAATTCTTTTGTATGGGGAAAATACTTCTGTGCTCTGGATGGTGCCACTTTAATTGAGAAACCTGATGCCGAATTTTCATAGATTCTTTACTTGAAGGTAGTTTACTTTTCGCCCGAGTCATTTCATTCCCAATGATCCAGGGGTTTTCTAGATACTAATTCATTGGACGTGTCTCTTCCTCTCTGAATTTTCACTTCCTCATCTATAAAATGGGTGTGAGAAGGAAAGGAATGAGCCAGAGGGCAAGGGTTCAAATGCCACCTCTGTCATTTACTGTGTGACCTTGGAAAAATTACTTCCCTAGGCATGAGTTTTCTTATCTGGAAAATTGAGAGAATAGACCAAATGTTCTGTATCTTGATCTAGGATCCTGAGCTAAGTCAAAGAAATTGATGGGAAATGCCAAATATAGTGATCAGGAAGGGAAATTATGAAGAACTAAGCAAAGCCCAATATTCCTTTGTAGAGTAGAGTAGACTCAGGTCCACTGAAGGGCACCTAATGATGATGGAGGGCTTAGAAAAATGGAGAACTCATCACCATCATCACCACTATTGTCTCCCAACTGAGATAATGTCTAGAATATGCTTCAAACCCCCTAAAGCACTTTATACATATACATGAGCTCACATTCATCTTATCACCCATCATCATTGTGGAGGTGTGTCCAAGCTGAGAGCCATTACCCCTGAGCCCCACCTGGGAATGTGTCTGGTACTTGAACTCAAGGTAGAGAAAATATTCTCTGGGGTAAACACCACCTGGACACCAACTGGAGCTACATCCCCTTCATATGGGACCCTTATAGACAATCCCTATTTAGTCCCATCTGACCTCTTTCCCCATCAAAAGTAAATAAATAAAGGAATAGGTCGCTCACCTCTGATATATAGAATGAACTCCTCATTGAACATTGCACATGTCACATCCCCAGGATTTGGGAAGATCTTGGGCTCAGGGGAGCCATGCAGAGCATCTGTTCCCATTTAGGGTCATCTAGACACCAACATGTCTCCCATCAATATATCCTTCAGCAAAGGCTAGGCAAGCCAACCAACCAGAAACAAACTCCTCATATTAAGTCATGGGAATCTGCTGAACCCAATGACTCAAACCAAGGAAACTCACAGTTGTATTGAGTTTCTTGGCTCTCTACTAATACACTTACTTTGGTTCACTTTGATAGAGCTCACATTAAGACAGGAGAGGGGCTTTCCTCAGCCAATTCAAAGGAGGTGGGCAATAAAGTATTACCATTGCACAGATGAGGAGAATGGATAGCTAGGAAACTAATGGCCTGCTAGGGTGAAGTTAGCCTGGCAAGAGGTGTTAGGAAACTTCAGGTGGTCATGAGGAAGATCTTCATGGAGGAGGTCATGTCTAAACTGGACCTGAGGGGAAAAGAGAATGGAGGAGAATTTTCTGCTCTTCTCTCTGAGCCTCAGTTGATCCATTTGTAAAATGTAGCACCTGCCTGACAGGGCTGTCATAAAACTCAAATGAATCATGTTTGTAAAGTGCTCAGTAATCCTAAAAGAGCTGCATGATTTTCTTTTCTTAGTCTGTGTTCTTTTGTCCTTTCTTGCTCAACCCCCAGACACACCCAAACATGTGAGTGTGGTTCTGTGGGGGGGGGGGGACCCCTGTGTTGAAGCCTTTCCCAGCCTGATGCCATTTAAAACAGGGACTGACCTTTAACTAAGTGAGCGTTGCCAACACAATGTTCTCCTGAGCCTAGCGATGCCATGGTTTCCTTGGCGATGGTAACTATGTGAGAGCTACTCAGCAGCCTCCGCTCATCCTGTGATGCTAGAGAGAGGTGGGGAGAGAGGGATGCTGGGATGTTTAGCCATGGTCTGGTCAAACCTCAGCAAACAACTAACAGCCGTGAAGCCATGTGGCCATTTGGCCATCTGGCTTTCACTTGGCCAGGGCTGCACCTTCAGGGTTGGGCTTAAGGTAAAAAAGGGGGCCCTGAGTCACCAGGGGAAAAGATTCAACATTACTTTTTTCTCCTTTCTTCATAAAAATCTACTCAAGAATTTGATTCAATTCAACTTAAAACAACACATTTATTGGGTACTAATATGAGAGCTACCCGAGGAGCAGCCCATGGGCTCTACCAATGTCCACATAATGTCAGCAGAACCTTCCCAATCTGTTTGGATTCCCAATGGCAAACTTTTGGGAGGACGTGGGCAAGTTCCACAGGATGAAAAGGTGGGAATGGGTTATGATCTGCATCACTGAAGAAAACTCCCATGTGGGTGAAATCAGATCCACTGAATTATTGACATCAACCAACTGAGCAGTGAGCATACAAAGACAGAAAATTAGGGCTGTCCCTGGCCTCAAGGAGCTTACATGCCACTGGTGCACAATGAGTGGAGTCTTCCTGACCCCAAGACCAGCCTTCTGTCTCCTATACATAAGCCTTTATTGTGAACAGAGATAACAACAACAGGATATGGGGTAATGGAGTATAAGAAACATTGGTTTGGGATCCAGGGACCTGGATTGCTGCCCCCACTCTGTTTTTCCTTCCTGTGTGAGCTCTGGTCTCACTTTCCTCATCTGTGAAATGAGCAGCTTGGACTCAGTGATGTCCAAGTTCTCTTCTAGCTCCAAATCTTTGACCCTCTGATTATATGGACTCCTACCCAGGCCTCCAACATCCCATTTAGTGGTTACCTTAGTCAGTTCCCACAGCTAGACCCACCTCCAGCACTACCTATTCCCCTATACATTTTCCAGTTCTACCACCATAATCAAATTCATTGTCATTGTTCTGGAAAAGATGTATAAATCGACTCCTCATATAACTTTTCAAAATAATTTTTTTGCCAAACCCCTCCCTGTCCACCACTCCCCTGTACTATTATAATGCTGACTCTATAAGAATATAAGCTCTCTGAGGGCAGGGATTGGATCCACTTTTGTATTTGAAGCATGTAGTAAGTACTTGGTAATGCTTTTTCATTCATTTGTTAAGGAAAATAATGTGAAATAAGTCTGAAAAAAGGGATTACCAAATGAGATGCAAAACTCTTTGTGAAGCTTTAAGTGAATGTCATTTGTTATGTCTTTGAGTAGGTAGGAGGCAGATGGTAGAGTACTTTCAATGATAGGATGAAAAGTGTGTGGCAACAGGGAGCTCCTGAAGGTTTAAGTGTGAGGGAATGGCATAGCTGGGTCTGTGCCTAAGAAAGGTGATTGTGGCTGTGAAGGGGCACCCTGAGGAAGTCATTATAATAAATAGTCCAAGAGAAAGAGGGGGGATAAAGGCCTTGACTAGCAAGACAGTGAACTGGGTGGGAGAGATGCTGTAGAGGAGGGATCAACAAGTCTTAACAACAGGTGAGAGAGTGAAGAGTGGAGGACAACTCCAAGGGTGGGAGCCTGCCAAGGGTGCTGGTGGGGATGCTATACCCTTCATTTGTTGCTGTTCAGTCATTCAATGGTATCTTACTCTTCTCGAACTCATATAGGATTTACTTGGCAAAGAGACAGGAGTGGTTTGCCATTTCCTTCTCCAGTGAATTAAGGCAAACAGAAATTAAGTGTCTTTCCCTGAGTCTCTGAGGCTGGATTTGAACACAAGTCTTTCTGACCCCGGGCCCAGGGCTCTGTCCACTGTGCTACCTTAACTGCCTTGGTGTTCTCATAAAAGTGGGGAAATTGGGAAAAGGGGATGATCTAGTGCCAGGAGAAGGGTGGTGAAGAGCTCACTTCTACAAGAGAGTCAGAGAAGGAAGATATGGAATTGAAACTGGGCTTTCAAAAATGGAGAAGATCTAAATGGATTCCAAATCCTTCATTGAGAGGCAGCATGATGAAGGGAATAAAAGCACTAATTTTGGAATCAAGAAGTCGTTCAACACCTACTAGCTATGTGTCATTGGACAAGTCATTTCACAAGTCAGTTTCTCCACCTGTAAAATGAGAGTCAAACTCCTTGATGCCTTCGAGGTCCCTTCCTGATCTAAAGCTATAAATGATCCTGTGCTTTCTTTCAAGACTCATTTCAAGCCCTCCCTTCAATTGGAGGCCTTCCCTGCTCTGCTTAAGGGCTTGTGGCTTCCTTTCTCCCCTCCAAAAAAATCTCTTTGTATACATATATACTTTCCCATGTCTCCTGTTTGAATACAAGCCCTTTGTTTCACTGTCTTTGTATCCCCAGAATTCAGCCCAGTGACTACCCAACAGTAGGCACCTAATAAATGTTTGATAATTGATTAGTTGGTTGGTTGAGTATTGGCAGTAGTCCTTGGAGGGGAAGGAGAGGACAGACTCATAGCCTCTAGAGGAATTTACTTCTAACCTAGTTCATACAACCAAAAAGTTGTGTATTTAAAAACACAGATATTTGCTCAATTTTAGTTTGCTGAACTCATGACCAAGGCTTGTTGGGGAGTGGGGAGTGGGGAGGGGAACCTACAGTGCTCAGTGGTCTGGGTCTCCTTTACCATGCAATTAGGCATGGCCAGTGAAAACAGACTGCCCGACATGGAATGTCAAAGAACAGGAGTCACAGTAACAAAAACCCTGAGTGTTGTAGAATTGTAATGGCCCAATTTGGCCCCAAACAAAAAGAGAAAATATGCCTCCCTTTCTCCCTCCCTCCCTCTTCTAGTAGGCGACTGTGGGTAGAGGAGAGTGTGTGCTGTTGGGGGTGAGGAGTGTGGTGTTCAATAGTTGGGTAAACCTATTACTCCATCCTCTTGTTATTCTTTGTCATCCAAATGGCTATCCTGTGAGGGGGGAAGAGAGGGATCTATTTGAAAATGAAAGTGCCTTAAAACAAGAGGCAGGAATAAGAATTTAAAAGAAAGGAGATAAAGCAGCACTTTTTTGACAGTGAAGAACTGAAAGCAGAGTTAATGTCCCTCAGGAGGAGAATGACCAACCCGAGCATGGTGCAGGAATGCAATGGAATATCACTGTATTGTGTGATGGATACAGAGAAGCTCGGGAAGACTCATGTGAATAGATGCAGAGGGAAGTCAGCAGAACCAAGAAAACACTGTATGCAGTGACTTCAACAATGTAAATGGAAAGAACACAACATGCCACAGAATCAAAGGGTATTACAATAAAATTATAAGCTCAAGAAGCACTCAAATGAAGAGATCTGAGAGGACATCACTCCCCACCTTTGTGGAGTCAGGATGTCTATAGGGTTTCCACACTGCACAGGTTTGGGGCTTGGGTTTTTCTTCCTTAAGAAAAATGTCATTTCTTATATGAGAGGGAGAGAGAGAGACTAAGGATAATCATGAGGATGTAAAAAACAGAAGACATTAATAAAAAAAAATTGTTTTTAAATAAAAGAAAGGAGAAAGGGCCATCATCTCTGCAGCCTTCACTTTTACATTCCCTCCACCTTGAGATATTCCACAAAAACACCCCCATGACCAATGACCTCACTCTGGCCCAGGCATCTAAGTCCCCCTACTTTTCTGTTTTAATTGCTGCTATGCTAAGTTCCCTGCAAAAAAAAAAAAAAAAAAACTGAAAAGGAGCTCATTTGAAGGAATCTGTTGTACCTAGGCCAGTGGAGGATAGTCATCTGGTGTAAGACTGGCCTTCTCATTAGCCCCATAAGACAAAAAAGAAAAAAAAAAGTCAATGTGAATCATTTGGACCAAGGGCTACAAATTAAAGGGCAGTGGGTTATAGGGGCCCTTTAGTCCAACGTCAAGTTCTTCGGGAAGGCACGGTCATCTTTTCCCATTGCCCTGGATTTTTGTTATTGTTTATAATAAAACAATTTTTCTTCATGCAGGCGTGTGAATATGACTAAAAGTAAGGCAGAAATCTGCTTCTGTCCTTGAGCTATTTATGGACACTGAAAACCTTGGACCAAAGTGACTCCATGTGAATGGTCTGAATAGTACTCTCTGCTCATTAACCTTGAGGCTGAGATGGCCAGTGCTTTGGGGATATCTGGCTTTGCTGGTGTTTCCTCTGTCTCCCTAGCAACTCTGGGAGCATTTGCATTCAGTAGCTATGAGGAAGAAGCCATTGTACACAGGTCACTGTGCATTCAATTTGTTACGTTCTTTTTGTATTTAACATATCATCAACAAGCCCAGACCTGCAGAAAAGAACAAAACTGAGTGTATTGAAGCTCATGAACGTCTTTGCCATTGCTCCTTGCATTTTTAAGTGTGTGGAGCAAAGTTGTCCACTTGTTGGTGGCCCTTTTTGATCCCCCTTTTGTTTCCTTCCATTTTAAAAAATGTTTTATTGAAAATCTTTTTGCCCCCTGTGGTGAACAGGAAGGTTCCTTGTAGACGTTTCGGCTCGTTTCTTTTGTTGCTGCTCTCCCTCAGTAGACACCAATGGTCTGCCATCAGCCTTGGTGATGCGTCCATTCTGCATCTCAGCCCTGAAGAGTCTCCAAGTCGCTCTGCCTGGGTGGGCAGCCAGGGGCCTCATGTCCAGCTTGGATTTACTGTCATACTGTCTATTCAGTGGACATGAGCTGGATTTGAAAAGAATAGGACGTTGTGGTTTAGAAAGGGAAACTGAGGTGGGTCAGGGCTGCTCTGGTGATAAAGTGGTGTAGACATTGGTGTCTGCTCCCTCAGCCCACTTGGCTGGTCTCTGGATCTCTGAGTCAGTAGCTTGTGAGCATCAATCATTTGTCTATATCTCTACCCCTTAGAAACTATTTCCTGAGTGTGAAGCCAGAGATGTGAACTGCCTCCAATGGCTGCAGCAAGAAGCTACTGGAACTGATTCTCCCATTTGCAGAAAAGAAAAGAGAAAAAAGTCCATCCAGGCAGAGAAGTGATGGAGACCCACCCATGATCATTTCCCTCCAGTGGGATATGGACTCCATCAGAACAGAGACAGATTTCATCTGGCCCTCTCCACTCCCATATCCTAGTACAATGATTGGCACATGCTCTAGTAGATCCTTAACAAATGCTGTTGAGTGAATGAATCCATGAATGAATGAGTGAGTGATTGAATGAGCAAATGAGGGAATGAATGAATGAGTCAAAAATGAGGGAATGAGGGAATGAATGAGCAAATGAGGGAATGAGGGAATGAGTGAATGAATGAGCAAATGAATGAGTGAATGGATGATGATCAGAAGACCACCATTATTGAGATGCTGCCAATTAGCCCCTCTGTTGACTAGGTCTTCCAGCAGAATCCATTTTCTTGAACCCCTTTTTCCTGTCTCATTTCCTTAGTCCTAGTGGGTCTCAAAATAGGCTTTGTGCTTTCTCTTATTTGACTTCAAATTCCACGTTAATAGAGGTCTGAGGCTTTTCTGCATCACTGGCCTGTCTGGCTCTTTGTGGAAGCCTTCAGGTCCCTGAGGAAACTGGGGCACTAACCAGTGCAATTTAGAGCCTTCCTTGACTAGCTGGCCAGGCTTCCAGGGGAGGCTGGCTTCAGAGACTTTGAATTCTTTAAATGGCTCATCACCTGGTGAAAGATCAGATGGGGTAATGGCTTGAGAGCCTCCCAGCAGCTCTCGTATGTAGGTTAGACAGAGCAGGTGATAGAGACATAGATATGGTATGTATTTTTGTATATGATGTCATTTCCCTGCTAGCTCTAAATTCCTCAGTTACCATGCACAAAGACCATGTGAGAATAGGGTCCTTCTAGAACCAAGATGGCTCCACCCTACACGGAATTCTCCTATAGGGAACTGAGAAGTCACATGGTTTAGTGGAAGGAGTTGGATGTGGTGTCAGAGTGCCAAGGTTCAAATCCTCCCTTAGGCAAATCAATCAACCTCCATGGGACTTAGTCCCCATCTGTCAATGAAGGAGTTGGATTAGATGATCTCCAAAGACCCTCTTAGTGCTGGATCTAGGATTTTGTCTTAAAACCCAGGTTCAAATCTTGGCTTTGTTTCTCATTTTTGGGGGATGCAACCTGGGAAGCGGCTTCACTTTTTTGGCCCTCTGTAAAATGAGGGAGTTGGCATGGTCAGTCAGGCAGGCAGTCGATAAACATTTATTAAGTGCTTAACATGAGCCAGGCACTGAGCTAAGCGCTAGAGATACAAGGCGAAAGACAGGCCCTGCCCTCAAGGAGCTTACAGTCTAATAGGAATTAGATTACTGTATCAATTACTGAGGTTATGACCAAGATTGGTCCAAAAGAAGAGATGATGCAATGTACCTCCTTCCCATCCTTAGACTGGAATATTTCTATACCATCAGACTCAGTCGATTAGTTTTGTTAAACTGCTTTTTTCTGTCTCTTTTTAACTTTTTGTTATAAGAGATGGCTCTCTGGGTGGGAGAGGGGTAAATACATGTTGGGAAATGAAGACAATATAAAAACAAAGGTGAATAAATATACACATATATTTATGTGTGCATACACACACACACATTTTCTGGCACCTGGGTAGCACAATGTTTAGAAAAACGCCAGGCCTGGAGTAAGGAAGACTCATCTTCATGAGTTCAAATCTGGCCTCAGACACTTATTAGCTGTGTGACCCTGGGCAAGTCACTTTACCCTGTTTGCCTCAGTTTCCTCATCTGTAAAATGAGCTGGAGAAGGAAACCACTCTAGTATCTTTACCAAGAAAACCCCAAATAGTCACAAAGAACTGGGAATGACTAAAAAATGACTGAACAATAAAGAAATTATTTTAATGAGAGGTCTGGACTAGCAGACTTCCAAGGTCCTTTCTAGTTCTAAATGTGAGATCCCATCACCCTATGGTGTCATTTTGCTGTGAATATGAGGTCCTGAGGATTTTAATTTTGTTTGACTTTTCTACCTTGAAACCTATAATTCTATGGAAGAGAATGATGGGGAAAGTTGAATAAGTGTCACTAGAGGAAACAACCAGATAGATAATGGTCTACACTGGCACAGGTAGGGTTTGCACCCATGGAATTACTCCCAAATGGCGACTGCCAGGAGTTGCACAGACGTAGGTGCTTAGTTCTGAGAGAGGCCACGTACAGGCGTGTGGGTGACTTACTGCGTAACTACCTCCCCCAGAAAAGCCAGTCCCCCATGACCTTCCTGAGGCACATCATGAGGTCAGTCTCAATGTGAGGGCAGCACCCATTTTTTGCAATTTTATTAGTGAGAAAGTCTAGGAAATTATCACCATAGAGAAGATCACTGAATCCATGGGAAGAGAGTCTATGAAGAGAGAAGAGGAGACTGGAGAGGGGGCAACCACTCATGGGGACACCACAAGGGTGATGATGCCAAGGAGGACTGAACAGACAGGTGGGACTCACAAAGAGCCCAGAGAGGGGACATCTCCAGGAAAGGGGGGTGACCAGCTATGTCAGGTGCCACAGAGAGACAGAAAGATGAGAAGTGAAAAGAGGAGCCATTGGGTTTTACCATTACGAGGCCCTTGGTAACCTTGGCAATGGTGGCTTGGGGCAGAAGGGGAGAGCAGGTTACTGTAAAGATTTCATGGGAAGACAAAGATGAAACCATGGCTGGGAAAAGGCAGGCCTTTATTCCAAGATGCTAAATTGATATGGAGGAGCCAGGAGAATGTGGAGGCTTCTCTGGAGGGCTTTGTGCCCACTCAGAAACTGGAAAGTGGAAATCAAGCTGCCCCAACTCACCAATGGAGAACCAGGGTGGCTTGCTGGGAGCAGGCAGGGGGCAGGGGGCAGGGGGCAGGAGAAGCTTGCTCCCTGCTGTGCCCAGCGGACCATGCAGGCAGCATCCTAGAGAAAGCAATTGGTCTCATCTACCAAAAATATAGCTAAGAACCAGAAGAGATTCTTAGGATTTGTGCACTGAGCCATTCTTGTCTTGCCCTCCCTTGTGATATGGTGACACAGGTGAGCCTCTGACCCCGCCCTTGGAGCTTAGTGACTCTTACTTTACATGCAATATTAATTACCCAATCCAGTAAGCATTTGTTAAATGTAAGGCACTCTGCTAGGGGCTTGGGAGCCCAAAACGAAAACAAGACAATCCCTGGCCATTTGTTAGAGGTGTTGTTCAGGCAGCTGTGGATTGGTCTGAATCAAGAAGTCTTAACTGTGTGTGTGTGTCTTATGGACCCCTTTGACAACCTGGCAAAGCCTATGGACCCATTTTCAGAATGATAAATAAAACAGTGGATAATTAGGGAAACAATTACATTGAAATAGTCATCACAGGATGTGAGAGAAAGATCTGGAGAGCATAGTGGACCGTGAGTCAGCTGTGTGACATGGCAGCCAGGAGCCCTGATGCCCCCCACTGTTCCGGTCCGTCCCTGTCCCAAACCACCCTGTAATGGACAACTTAGTGTTTGTGTTTCCATTTATTCCTTTTATATGGATGCTTCTATATAGATGTCTTTTTTGTCTCTGCACATTCCCTGTGAGTTGGGGTGTTTCGTTCACTTGTATCTCCTGTGCCTAGCCCTGTGCCTGGCACATAGTAGGTGCTTCAGTTTCTTCAACTATAAAATGGGTTCAATAATCACACCACCCCCCCCTTGTCTCGAGGATCAAATGACATAAAACAGTTAACACCGTGCCTGCACACAGTAGGCAATTAATAAATGCATATTCCCTTCCTCCTTCCCAGTCTTCCCTCCCCTTTTTCTCCCTCTCTTCCTCCCTCCTTCCTTCCTTCCTCCCCTTCTTTCCTTCACTGAGCTTGGGCTTGATTAAAAGAGGCGGTGTGTCCAGAACTAAGTTGTCAGAGTCCCTGGGCCCTTGCCCTGGCCAGACCTCATCTGGAGACCAGGGTGGTGAGGGAGGGGCGTATCCAGAGGAGGCCAGACAGGGTGGCTGAGAGTCTCGAGGCCATGTCGCACGGGATCAGCTGAGATTCTGGAGCTGTGCCGAGTTCGAGATGAACCCAAGCCCCCGATCTTCCAGAGAAGAGCTAGGTGTGGGCCATCTGCCTCTTCACCAGCGGCAGGAGGCCTTGGCACATAAGCGGTCCTCAAAGACAAGGAGCTACTCTGAGCTTAGCCGACGGAGTCCTCAGGCCCCTGGCAGCTCATTACATCTCTTCGGTTCTGCTTATTACAGGAGGTGACTAAGTTAATGCCAGTTGGAACTTCCTGTGGGCTGTGTCTCTCGGGTGGGCTCTGTCTCTCCTGTGGGCTCTGTCTGTTTCTACTTGCAGGGGCCTGATTTGTGGAATCAGTGACTATCTATTTCTCTTGTTGAAGCAATAACGATTTTAACCTGATTCCCTCCCCTCCATTCAGGGGACAGTGAGGCAGAAGATCATTTGCTATCTCCAATAATTTTGAAAATGCCGTGGTCCTGCCTGGGAAGCATTTCAGCTGAACTTCTAGGAATCCCAGGTGGATTCCTGGATCTCCCCCAAACTCCTCCTTGACACAGAAACAGGTTACACTGTCTCCACACCACAGAAGTACAATTACAGATCAGGAGACAAACTCTTCTTTGAAAGAGGCCTCCGCTGTTGCTGCTAAGACTTGCCCTGCTAAATCCTTTGAGTCCGAAGCCTCCTGAAGATCTTGAGTGACGGTGTTCATGAGCAGGTCCTACCAGACTCCGCCCAGCTCTCAATATCACTCCCAGAAGGGAGCCTAGAAGCCACCGCTCCCTCTCTGCTATATAGTAATGCTCCACACAAGGGCCAGTCTGTTCTCCGGCTGAGGCAGCAAAGACCAGAGCCTGTGAAGGTGCTTGTGCTTAAATTCCCTAAGGGAAGAGTGAACTGTTCATCTAAGCCTCTCTCATTAGCCTTGTTTCATTTCTCAGATTGCCCAGTTAATGCCATAAGGCAGCGGTTCTCAACCTTCCTAATACAGCTCCTCATGTTGTGGGGACCCCCAACCATCACATTATTTTCCTTGCTACTTCCTAACTGTAATTTTGCTACTGTTATGAATCGTAATGTAAATATCTGATATGCAGGATGTCTTTTCATTGTTACAAATTGAACATAACCCACAGGTTGAAAACTGCTGCTAAGGAATAAGGTCCAACCACAAGGGAACAGGCTGGAAGACTGAGACGTTTCTGTATGGAAGGGAGCCGTCTCAAGAAGGACTAAGCCAGGCTCTGTAGCAAATCGCCGGGAGATTATTTCGTGGAAAGAGTCCCAGACTTGGAGTCATGAGCCCTGAGTTTAAACGCTGGCTGCAGCACCTTAATGCCTGTGTGTCTGTGGGTCGGTGACCTGACTTCCCCGTTCCTTCCTTTGCAGAACTGGCCTGCCTGCTTCACGGGGCATTGTGAGGAAATGGCCTGCTGACCCTTAAGGTCCTCCCCCGACAAGTGGGGGTTGGTCATGTTATTGTTGCTCTCTGGTGTCTTTTTCTTCTCTTATTCGATGGAGATCAGATAGAAAGACCACAGGAAAAATCATCCTTTGCCACTATTCTTTCATATTTGATGTTCTGGGGGCTCTTATGAGCGTATAAAATGAATATTTTTTTTTTAAATAATTGAACAGGAACATTGGGCAGTACTCTCCTTCCCTGTAGGCTCACTGAAAGCAACCTTGGGACAATTCCAGGGCAGACAAGCCAAGGCAGTGCATTAATACATTCCTTCTCCTTGACCCACATTGTTTTCATTTCTTCTGCTCTCTCTATATTTTAAAATCTTTTCACTCCATGGAGTTTGGAGACTCTTAGTATTCAGTCTAGAAAATTTATGTTTCAAAATTTTCTTAAATGTTTATGGGTCAGTGGGTTCAGAACTGGGTGATTGTGAACAACAGTTTTTCCTATGGTGCTGACTTGGTTTTGGTGTAACTTGTTGATTGAATTCTCAAAGATATTTAAGGATCAGCATTTGTAACATGTGTTAGTCATTTGTGATCAGAGAGAGCAAGATGGGGGAAAGCCCCAGATGTGGTGGGCTTAGTGGGAACAGAGTGATGGGCCGGAGGTAGGCACGGAATGCTGCAGAGAGATGGCAATGAGGTCAGCCCCCTCAAAGGCTTGCACCCATTGCTTTCGTCATTGATGCCTTGGGTCCGCCCAGTGTGGCAGCTTCAGCAGGATACAGGTGCCAGGTGCTGAGAGTCAAGAGAAGTTGTGAGTGAGATGACTTTACGCATAGACCACACATTGACGAAATATTTCAACCAACTGTAACAGACTCACTCTGGCCCAGGAGATCAAAAATAAGTTTGAATGAATCTTTCTAATCAGGTCTCTGGGTATAAAAGGGATTTAATTCAGCTGTGATTTATAATGGTTAAGGAACAGCACGAGAAAGATGCCAAATTATACCTTGGTACCTGTTTCCTTAAATCCTACATTGAATGTATAATTAGAGAGTGCTTTTTCAGACGTTGTGGTATTTAAATGTTTTAATAAAGAATTGACTGTGTGTATGTATACACATATATTTCAAACTGGAAGAGCAGAAAAGCATTTTGCTGATCTCAAATTTTTTTTTTTTTTTTTTGCCTGTGGCTTCTGAACATATGGCATCCTCTCTACTTGATGGCAAATTCTGTGAAGGCAAAAACAGCATCCATTCATCTTTGTGGCCTCCAGAGAGCACAGAACGGTGCCTTTCACTTAGGAATCAATAAATTTTTATCGAAAGAATAACCACATGGAAGCTTGTTGAGATCCTGTAACAGAGTCACCAACCACCTCCTAATTGATAGCACGCCCTCATCGGCAGAACAATTCCCCTGAGAGGCACCAAACCCTCAGGAAGGTTTAATCTTCGAGCCTGTCACCGAAAGCGGCCAGTCCACAGGAATCTCCTCTTTCTCTTTGCCTTGACCCTGGGAGGGATTTTATACAACCCTGCTTTGTGGGGTAAGGTCAAGCCAAGAGGTTCAATTCAGGCTGAAATTTATTTATTTTTGGTGAATTTAAACAGGCCCAAGTCAAAAGCAGCTTTCTCTTCTGGCTGTTTGATTGAACCCATTGATCTGGTGGGGAAGGGAGACCATTAATGATACTGGAACCAAGCCAGCCTCTGCATTCCCTCATTCCCTGTCCCGTCTGTCACTCAGCAGGGCAGATTGATGAGGCCATAAGAGCACTGACTTTTCCCAGCTCCTTTCATTTCATATATATCTGTGTGTATGTGTATATGTGGATGTGGATGTGTGTGTATATGTACATATATGTATATGAATGGATGGAGAAAGAGAGAGAAGTCATTCAGATTTGTGTGATCCTTGGCACTAAAACCTGTGCCTGGTCCCCTCGGGATTCACATTCAAGCCCATAAGCCCCTCAACCCTCCATGCTTCCATGAATCTGCCCTCCCTCCCCACCTTTTCTGGAAGGACTTCTAGAGGGAAGGACAGTGGAGTCACAAAACACAGAACTGTCCAGGTGTTCTCAGGCTCCCCGTGGTTTCCTGCATCTTCCTGGGCTGGGCCAGGAATGGGAGTAACTGTCCCCTCCCTGCCTCATCCTTCCCACAAAGACAGGGATGTGTGGTGGGTGACTGAGGGATGGAGAATGAAACTTGGTCTCCTTTAGGACCCTCCCCATCTGGTTTGCCTGATACTGAGGTCTGTAGTGGACCAAAGGGGGCTTTGCAGGAGAGAGAGACAGGCCAGGCTGGAAACAATGGGATTTTGATGTGTATGTCTAAGGGATTCCCAGCTAGCACTTATACAGCCCTTTTAGTTTTGCAAAGCCCTTTTCATGTGTCATCTCAAAACAAGCCTGTGAGGTAGGTGCTATTGAAATATCCATTTTATAAATGAAGAAACTGATGCTGAGATAGGCTAAGTAACTTGTCCAGGGTCACCCAACAGGATCTGAACTCCAGCCTTCCTTACTCCAAGCCCCTTAACCAGCAAGAGGGAAGGGAGGGGGAGGAGGAAGCAGAGACACCAGGGAAACAAGGCCAGGGTAGTGCCCACCCCCATGATGGGATGCTGTCAGGGAGACTTGGGCTCCAAGGCCCTCAGGCGCGGACCAGATGGGCCTTTGGTGGTCTCGAGACCAGCTACTCCCGGACCTTGGCCCCCAGCTGTCACAAACTCTCCCTGGGGCTTTGAGTCCCACATCTGTCCCATACTCCTGGGTAGTTCAGAAGTATTAGAGAGTCATGTATGAAGGTGGGATGAGGGGAAGGAAGCTGGAGACTCAGGAAACGAGCTTCCCTCCCCCTGACACCAAAGCAGGGAGGCCACATTTAGGTGGGAAAGTGGATTGCCTAGCCTAAAGCACTCCCTGTTTAGAAGATTCCAACAAGGGTCAGGACAGGAGAGAGGAGGCACCAGGTAGGAGAAGGGACGTGACTGCCTGTTGGAGCAGGACTATGCCTACAAGCAGAGGGTTTTCCATCCCCCAGCCCCTGCAAAGAGGCAAACACTGCATTTCATCTTGAGGGGCTGGGCTGCTGACAGGATTCTTTGTCCCTTCCTGAGAGGATCATGGGTCTGACAGCCAGTGTTTCCCAGCCCATTTCACAGGCCATAAACCTGCCAGTTGGAAATCTCACTTGATCTGAGAATAAAATGTGGGCAGGAAGGGGTAGGGCCCTTCCTCCTCAGATCCAAGGGCTATCTCAGAAGGCCTGAGCGGCTTTGGCATCCCCAAGACATCAATCTAGGACCAATTCAGGTCAAGATTGGCGAAGCACTGAGAATCCCAGGGGCCTCTGGGGCAAGCTGAGAAGGTGCAGAGAATGGCCAATGAACACTGGCCACCATTGGTGACAGAGGACACTTGGGGTCCCAGCTCTACTAGGCAAAGAGATGGGGTGTTCATCTTCTTGTCCTCAGGGCAGAGCCTGGTACCTGGTGCCTAAGCGCTTTAGGGAAGCTGATTGAATTGGCGATTTTGGGGTCAAGCAGCCACAGCAAGATCTGCTTTTCTTGACTGCCATGAGCCCTGCTAGCTGCTCCTCCACATGACAGTCTCTCCCTCACCTCTCTGCATTTGCCCAGGCCATCCCTCAGGTCTGGAGTGACCTCCTTCCTCAAGATACTCTGAAAACTCCTGGCTTCCTTCCCAAAGTCTTCTGCTTGAGGCCTCTCCTCATCTCCCCTCCCAATCCCGTTATTTACACTCCCTCCCTCAGGAAATGAATTACTTGGAATGAAGAAAAGTGAGGTGGGAGAATGCCAGTGGGGAAACACCCTCAGTGTCTGGGGCTTAATAAATGCTTGCTGACTGATTGATTTGATTGCTGTGAGACCCAAATGAAATCATGAATTTCTGGATCTTTTCAAGCCCTAAAACTGCCCCCAAGTGTCATTTATAGCTGTTGCTGTGGGGGTCAAATAAGGTAATATCCATAAAGTAGTGCCTAGAACATAGTAGGTGCTTGTTCCTTGCCCCTCCCCCCTTCTTAGGTAGGCATGCCTAGTGGCTACAGGGCCTCCCCATACTCCCAGTTCCATTCAATCCAACCAACATTTATTAAGCAGGCCACTGTGCTGTAGATAAAAGGGAGAAGCAAAATGGTGCCCCCCTCAGTGGGGGGACAAGGACCTTGGAGGTGCTTCCAGCTCTAGACCCTGGGATATATTTGTGATCCTCCATACCCAGACATTAAGATCTAATAAATGCCCCCACACTTTCAAGGTATGAAGAAAAGAGAGAGAAAACCAACATGTGGAAGCACGTTCAGAAGCCCACAGAATTAGGAGGCAAAGTGTGCTCTGCATGCAGAGTCAGAGCATCTGGGTCTGAATCTCAGTTCTGATTACTAGCTAGGTGACCTTGGGAAAGTCCCATTGCCTTTCTAGGCCTCCGCTTCCTTTTCTGTGACATGGGGAGATTAGAGAAGATGCCTCTGTGGTCCTTTCCACCTCAAGATCCTATGATCATCATGACTATAGGAGATCAAAAATGGAAACAGTTGGAGGGGGCAGGAGCAATGAGAGAAGGCATTCTGGACCACTTGAGTCTTGAGCTGAGATTCAAAGGAAGATTCAAAGAGGCTAAGGGGAAAGGGGAGAGGAGTGAAATTCAGGTGAGGCAAGGCCAGATTCACACAAGAGCTAGAAGGGACTTCTGAGGCTGCCTCGTCCAGTCTCTGTAAAATAACGGATATCATTTCATGTGGAGCCTCACAGCAATCTAATAAGGTGCTGCTATCCCCCTGTTATAGTAGAGGCTCAAGGTCCTACATCTAGTAAGTGTTGGAAGTGGGATTTGAACTCAAGTCTTCCAACACTCTGTCCACCATGCCACCTTGGTTATAAAATAAGGTTAGATGAATGAAGAGGTATAGAAAAGCTTCTCATGGTCTCTACGACAGCCATCTTTTTTCTCTTCTTCTTTGTATATTGTAATGTTTGTTAAGTTCAAGATTTCAAATGAGAGGGGGGGAAGGGGGAGAGAGAGAGAGAGAGAGAGAAGCTTCAACCCAGTGATCTCTAAGGGCCCTCCCTAATATAGAAGCCCATGGACCAGCTCGAGCTGTCTCTGGGTTCCATTCCCTGGAGGACAAGATCTTGAACTCTAGTTACCCTAAGGGATGCTAGGGAGCAGTGAGACAGGAAGCTGGGCAGATGAGTCACAGCTTGGTCCTTGACAACCAGACACCACAGTTTGGACTTCATGTATCTGATAATAGGGAGCCATGGAAAATTTCTTTCCCAGGGATGTGAGTACTACGAGGATAGTGGTGTTTTTAAAAGATGAGCACAACAGAGGTTTGCAAAAGCAATGAGAGCAGAGAGAGGCTTCAGGCTGAGAATTTGTGAATCAGCTATACTCATATAAGATGCAATTTTAATCCAGATTTGGTTTCCCTGGTCACCATTCGTCAAGGCTTCTGCCCAGAGGAAATATGGAGAGTATTCAGTGGTTTACATCAATCCTACCACCAGCCCGTGCTTGACATGAACAGCACATGAGAAGCCCCTGGGGAGAATGTACAACCATGAAACAGTGAGCAGGGCAGAAGGAGGGAGAAGAGGGGAATCAATATCTCCCGATATTGATGGAGATCTTGGACCTTTCAGCCAAGAACCTTTCAAGCAAGAAATAACTTTCTATTAAAAGGTCTCCTGTTAGCAATCACCTCCACACGATGGAATGAGGGAGGGTCATCCAACTGACCATACAAGCATCTTCTGCCATGAATTGTAAGAGAGCCCTAGACCAACAAGAAGCTACAGGGGTGTGACATCAGGATTTGGCTGAAGTGTAGCAAGGCTGGACCATTGTCTTTCTCAAACCAGCAGCCAGGATTGCTGCACACATCAGGAGTTCCCAGGGGCCATAGCAGCACAGGCTGTGAGGATCAGAGGGAATGTTGCAATGGAAACAGTCCTGCTTCTGCAGTCAGATGACCTAGACAACTCCAGGAACCTCCTTGGGCAAGTCTCTGAGCTACTATGAGCCTCAATTTCTTCATACTTAAAGTGGAGATCATGTTACTGTTGCTACCTACCTCTAAGAAGCAGTTGATGGTGCCATGAACAGAGCACTGAGCTTAGAGTTGGGAAGACCTGAGTTTGGATCTGTCCTTAGTTGTGTGACCCTAGACAAGTCACTTAACCTCTGTCTCCCTCAGTTTCCTTGGCTGTAAGTGAAGATTACAATAGCACTTAGCTCCTAGAGTTGTTTTAAGGATCAAGTGAGATAGTATTTGTTGGACGCTTAGCGCAGAGCCTGGCACATCCTAGGTACCATATAAGTACTTATTCCCTCCCCTTCCTTTCTCCTTCTGTCTTACAATAATTTGACATGAAGCAGCAGGTACATGCTGGATTGGAGTCCAAGGAAGTGAGTCCAAATCTAGGCTCTGTCCCTTATTACTTGTATGACATTAGATAAGTCACTAGCCCTCTCTAGATCCATTTCCTTCTCTGTTAAATGCAAAGCTTGGCCCAGGTGACCCTGAAGGCCCCTTCCAGCTTTTAATTGATGCAACTTCAATCAGGTGAGTATATGTCATATGGCAATATGGCAAGAAAGGTGATTACCTTGGTATGAACAAGCCTAGAAAAGAAATCCTTCCACTGTTTCAGATCACACCCCATCTAGAATTTATCATCTGACTTGCTAGAGAGGCTTGTAGAAGGGAAGTAATTTGCTCATGGTCACAACAGCTGCAAAGCATCAAAGGCAGAATTTGAACCCAAATCTTTGTGACTTGAAGCCCATTGCTTTTTTAACTATGCCAGGCTGCCTCTCCAAGTAAGCAGAGTCCAGAAAAGAGTCACTGGGCTTGGAGTTGCCTTGGAGGGACCACAGAGGTCATTCCTTCCAATGCCCCCCACTTCCTTCCATTTGGCCTTCAAGGCCACCCTCCACGATGATTCCCTATGCCCTTTAGCTAAAATTAGGCTTTCCCCCATTCTGTCTTGGTAATTGGTACTCTTCTATTGTGCGTCCCATGTCCTGCTCTGTATTCTGTGTATCGGTATGCACCTCATTGCCTGTCTTCACTCCTGCCTTTCCAGTTCAGCAGTGATGCTAATTGCAATAACTCCCATTGTATTAACTCCAGGGTTGTGTGCCCAGCATCCTAGAGTCAGAGTTGGCAGGACCGTGGAAGGCATCTAGTCCAAGTCTCTCATCCTAGAGAGGAGACAACAAAGCCCAAAGAAATGAAGTGAATTGCCCCCAAATTACACAGATACTAAATACCAGAGACAGGATCCGATCCCTGGCCCTTTGATTCCAAGTCCAGAATTCTTTCCTCTGTACTTACTATGGTGTACATTGAGAAGACTCTTGTCTCAACAGCCAAGTGGGTAATTCAAATATCAGCATCCCCATTCTTAGATGAAAAAACTGAGAGGATGCTATCTTGGCTGAGGAGGCAGGGGCCAGGAAGGGAAGCCATCAGAGGGCTGGCATGAGATAAAGACCATAAGGACCTTTTGTTCCCCCAATGGACTTTGCTTTTTGTCATTCGGGGAGTCCCCACTTTGTCAAGAATCTTAATCAGCTGCACTGCTCTCTATAGCATTTTCTAATGCTTATCCAAAGAGAACTTATTTCTAATTCTCTTGTCTACAGGTTTTTAACAAACCCATTGTGCTTGTGGATTAGACTAAAAATGCAGTGAGATTGAAAAATGGAGCTGTCCTAGACTCAGTACTGATCCCAGCTCCAGATGCTCCCTCCTTCATTGCCCATAACAGTGCCAGCAGATGGCCCATTGCAAACATCACTGATCACTTTGGAGAGTCAACACTCAGTGCCTTTGATTAGTGATATCTTCTCTCTGGAGTGTGGTGCCTCCTGAGGGAAAGTACGTTTGAACAGATTTAATGTAGGGGGGGTGGTTAAAGTACTAATATTTCTTAAAAGAAATGTAACAAAGTGTCTCTGCCCCATCTCCAAATACAATGTACATTCTCTGAGAGCAGAGACTGTTCATTTTTTGTCTTTGTAGTCTCAGTGCCCAGCGCAATTTCTGTCAGATAGTAGGCATTCATTCAAGGCTTGGAAAGCAGCCCAACACAGAGCACAGAGAACAAGTTTCGAAGGCAGGAAGACCTGAGTTCAAGTCTTACCTCTGACACATGTTGGCTGTGTGACTCTGGAAAAGTCACTCAATCTTCTCGTGCTCTTGATAATTCTCTTAAACTAGAAGTTACAGAGAAAATGCCAGCCTCCATTGGCAGAGGGAACTTTGTTTTTTTTAATCGAGTTCTCTACACCAATGAAATCACAGACCCAGTCCTTATAACTATGTAGAAGTTATGCAAGATTCCAGAAGCTTTTTTCACAGATGGCCACAAAAAACATCGAGAGTTTTACACAAGTGAAAACCAAAGGTCACCTAACTTTAGCTGTTTCTTATTTTGAGAGAGAAATATAGCAAAGAGGTCTAAATTGTCTTTTTTTTAAATTGAAACCAGAGAATATAAAATTTAATGATTAGGGAACCCCATATTATGAATAGCTTCTATTTTTATTATCCGTAAGGTTTGCAAAACACTTTATATATATATATATATATATATATATATATATATATATATATATATATATATATATATATATATATATATATATATA
>CM053592.1:194672246-194695943 GCA_028646515.1 Pseudochirops corinnae | reverse complement strand
TTGCTTAGGCTCCCACCAGGCAATTTGCTAGATGTTTCTAAGCATTGGAAAGGCTGCCACAGGGAAGAGGAATGAGGCTTGCTCAGTTTGGCCCCCTGGACGGAACTAGGAGTGATGTGTGAAAGCTAGCAGCCATCTAGACTCGATGTCTCAAAATACTTCCAAGCCACTTAGACTCCCGCCACAGTGGGTGGCCTGCCTCAGGAGGTCTTTGGGGGGGTGGGGAGGGGCGCCTGTTCTGGAGTGGATTGGGCTAGATCTCCTTGGAGTGCTATTGCTGTTCTGAGATTCTGTTGTCCTAGAAGGGGAGCAACACTTGGGAATACCAGCAATGCCACTCATACTTTCCACAGCTGCCTCTCACTCTCCTAGGAAGGGAGAATGCAGACAGCTGAGCCCCCAGGAGGCAGCTGGTCATTTAAGAGTCTCAGATTTAGGCTTAAAAGGGACTGCTGAGGACTTCTCATCCAACTTCATCTTCTTAAAGATGAGAAACCTGAAGTCCATAATATTGAAGTGACTTACCCAGGACCACAGAGGGAGTTAGTGGCAGAGAGAGCGGGTTAACCCTTGTCTTATGAAGCTGAGGGCTGCACTCAGTCCACTGCAGTGCCCTGACACTCAGGGCCAGGTAATGTCATGGGCACACAGTGGGTGCTCAGTGAGTTCTCTTTAAAAGAATGAGGCTGAGGACAGGTGCTGCTTCTAGACTGGCCCAAGTTGTGCAGCCTGTAACATCCAGCACCCTTCACACCTACATTGGTGACAAGCATTCCATATTAAATACTCAGATACAATATGATTCAGATTGCCAGAAATCAAAAGGCAAATAAAACACCCAGAGATTCCTCTGATCAAAGTTTATCTCAGTTAGGTGACCTGGTAAGTAAATTCCTTTTGTCTCCAGATTCTTAGGGAAGCCTCCTACTGGATTCCTGTGACCAATTACAAAGTTATGTACTAATTCCACTCCAGAGTAATTTTCAACATTAGCTACCATCTGCCAAGGTTTATTTCCATTCTACTCCTGATAATCAGCCAACCAGGTCTATTAGGTGCAGGAGAGAACCTGATTCCTACCCTGCAGGCTGACAATCAGGACTGCTGGGTCCTCACTAAAAGAAATTGTAATAGACAATCCATGGAAGTGAGGCCAAGGTTATATTTGCCAATCTTCTGTCTTCTCACTATCAGGAAGGTGAGGCTAAGGAGGGTCACAGATGCTAGCCAGGACCATTGGAAGAGATGCTGGCCCTCAGATCCTGGAAGGAGAATACCAGACCTTGTGAAATCACTTGAGAGTCCCCAAACCACTCAGATGCTTGATTTGGGAAGTAACAAGCCTGCAAGAGGTCCCAATAAACTAGAGTATAGACTGAATTCTCATCACAGCAAATCATCTCCCTGCTCGGAGTCTCAACTTGCACATCTATAAAATGGGGAGAATAACCCCTATAATTGTGGTGGGTTTGTATAATATGAGCTAGGTCTATAAAGTGCTTGGCCAACCCTGAAAGGATACAGAAGGCCCAGCTGTCATCATGCCCCATTGGCATGCTGATGGATGCCTGGTAGTCTCTGGTCACCTCAGACAAATGCTCTGTCCTTTCCCTCACATTCCACTTCCCCCCGCCCTAACCTGATATTAGAGAAATGCATGTTTTAATCCATAAATTAAAAATAAAATGATGTTTTTTAAAAAGATCACCAAGGCAAAGGAAGGGTCCTTTCAACTTAAAATAGGTCTCATTAGTCCTACTTTATAACTGAGGGAACCATAAGTATTTATTAAGTGCCGGCTGTGTGTGGGGCATTATACTAATCAGTGGGGATGAAACAAAGCCAAAAACACTTTCCCTGCCCTCAAGGGGTTCGAATTGCAATGGTGGAAACAATAGATGCCTTGTCAGGTTACAAGATACAAGAGCCTTGCTGAAGAGCAATGCTCAGCAACCGAGGGGCCCAGAAGGATGCCGGGAGGGGCCCTCCAGGGAGGCCTCCAGAAGAAGGTGCCAGTCTTGAAGTGACTTGCCTGTGGGTCTTAAGGATGGAACCACCCCTAGTATCTGGGAAGCAGATGAAGCCAAAGTTCATCACTGCTTCCTATGGAGCATTTTCAAACAGGACATCCTAGGCAGGTGCTTGGGGGAGTGTGATTGGAAAGGAACAAGACCTCCTGACATTCTGCCATCAGACACTCATTTTTATGTTGAATTGGTCCCACAGAAGAGATATAAGAAGTTATGTGCCCGCCCTTGCTGTAGAAGTGGGCTCCTTTAGGTGTGGAATCCTACATATAATGTGGACTTTCTAAATGTGTGATTAGCTTTGGGAAACCACTCTCCTCCCCCCCTCCCCCTTCCCTTCCTCTTCCTTCCCCCTCCCCTCCCCCTCCCCTCCCCCTCCCCTCCCCCTCCTCTTCTCCTCTCCTTTCCTCCCTCTCCCCTTTCTCCTCTCCCTCCCTCTCCCCCCTCTTCCTTCCCCCTCCCCTTCCCTTCACCCTCCTCCTCCTCCTCCCTCTTTTCCTGACGTTGAACCATTTGGCAAGGCCAAGGATTTAGATGGCAAGATCTTTCTTTTCTGGGGCTCCAGGGTGTAATTATGGCCGTAGCGACTTTAGGAGCACTTGCCAGGCTGCCTCTCCTCAGGGGTTGCTCTGTCTCTCCCTCATGGTGTCTGGAAGCTTCAGTGAGACTGGCTTGCCGGCCTTGTGGGTAGCAGCTGGTGAGCTGGATGGCCTGATGGTAGCTGATCAGCAGTTGGTAGTGATGATCAAGATAGACCTCGTCTCCACCGTGATTTCTCTCCAATAAGCGTACCTGGTGGTTTGGGGGATACTGGAATTCCCAAGGCTCTGGGCCTCCAGGTCCTGAATTATCTCCAGCAGAGGCTGAGGGGAGATGATGGCTGACGGGGCAGCCTGACACGCTGGCGCTTGCTCCTCCTCTCTCTCCCTCAGGGTGCCTGGCTGCTTCAGCCTTGCTACCTGGCCTGCTCTGTAGGCAGTAATTGGCTGGCAGGGGCTGGGAATTACCTGCCCCTTCTCCGCAGGAGGTGCTTCCCCAAACGATTGTATCGAAGGCTGGGCTGGAAGCAGAACTAACTAGTGGCCAAATATGTCAGACAGTCAAACAACAAGCAGTTAGTTAGTAAGCACTTATTGTATGCCAGGTACTATGGTAGGCCCTGGGGATCCAAAGGAAGGCAAACGATAATTTCTGCTCTCTTGGAACTCGCAGTGTGATGGAGAGACAACATGCAAAGAATTATGGGCAGACTAAAGACATATATGAAGAACTGCAAGTGATCACCAGAGGGGAGATACTTACACTAAGGGGGATCAGAAAGGCTGTTCACAGGAGGGGGGATTCTAACTGGGACTGAACAAAATCAGGGAAGCTGGGAGACAGGGAAGAGGAAGGAGGGAGAGCATCCCAGTGAAAACACAGAGTTGGCAATCTGAGGAACAGCACAGAGGCCGGTGTCACTGACTTGTAGAAGGGCTACTTGTGCAGGGATGCTCCAAACTGAATGTTCCAAGAGGACCCCTCCAGCTCCAGAGTCCTCGCACTGGGACATGCCATCCCTCTCCTACTCCTGGGCTGAATTTGCTTTCTTGATTACAGTAGGCAAAAACAGATGAAAGGGGGAATCCCTCCAGTCATATAGACAGGAAAAAGCCAATGCTCTTCTTATTCCTGTGGCCTTTATTGCATTGCCTCTCCCCTTCTGCTGGGAGAATCGGTGCCTGAAAGGATGCCTACCCAAGAGGGTTCCCCTCTGCCTCTGGGAGGGTGGAAGAGCCCAGAGATCCAGGGGGCTCCACCCGCTTGTCAATCAGTTTGGGCCTCCCCAAGGAGGAGAATTCCTCAAGGACTGTTTGCATTCATCCAAGGATTTGTCTCAATGTTTGTTCCCAGATTGGATGCCACATGAGGAGGGCAGCAGATTCAGGAGGGGTGTGTATTCTCTGATAGGTTTGCTGATGCCAGGGTTTCTGAGTGGGTCAAATGAACTTGAAGAATTAGAAAATGCTCCATCCTTTCTTCACCCAGCTCCCAAGCTGGCTTTGTTGACAAAAGCTTGTTTCAGTGGAGAGAGCCCTCTAGGACCTGGCCCTAGCTGTTAAGAGACCTGGGTTCTGCCCTTCTCTATTGCTGACTTTATGACCTTGGACAAATCATTCAGACTTTGTGGATCAAAGGGTCCCTGGTTTCATCAAGAGCTTTATCATCATCTTGAAGCAGCTGAGTGTGCAATGGGTGGAGCACTGAACCTGGAGTCAGAAGGATCTGAGTTCAAATCCAGCCTCAGACACTTACTAGCTTGTGACCCTGGGTGAGTCACTTAACCCCAAAAGCCTCTCAAAAAAGGGAGGGTGTGAGGAAGAGCCTCACCATCTTTCCAGTCACCCTCAGCATCATCCTCGGTACTTCCTCTCACTCCACATCCAATTACCAACACTGCCATCCCCCTCACAATACCATCCCCCCTCCCCTGGCAGCCTTGTCCAGGCCCTCCTCATCTCTCACCTGGACAATTGCAATGGCTGCCCAATTGGCCTCCCTGCCCCCAGTTTCCTCCCTCCCAGTCCAATCTCCCACACCTGCCCAAGTGATTTTCCTCCAGCATAGCTCTGACCACATTACTTCCCTACACAAAAGATCTCAGTAGCTCCCTCTTAGCCTTTGGACAAAGAATGCATTCTACTGCTTGGTGTTCAAAGCTCCTCCCAGTCTGCTTCCACCATCAGCATTCCTTGGGACTTCCCCTTGTGCCCTCCACATTCTATCCAAACTGAACTATGTTGCACAGTCTCCATGCACTGCCTTCCATTTCTCACCCCCTGTCCTTTGCCCAGGCATTCCCTCATGCCTGGAATGCCATCTTCTTTGCTTCCATCGCTCAGAATTCCTGGTAGCATTCAAAGCTTAGCTCAAGTGACTCTTCTTCCATTCAGCCTTCTTTGATTCCCCCTCCTCTACATTACTTTGCATATATCTTCTATTGATGGAGGCTATAAATTTCTTATTTCCATGAAGAGCAAGCAGAGACCCAGACCTGCCGAGTCTCATGGTCTTGCTTCAAACCTCTGATAAGAGCACGGTTGCCAAAGAGCGGTGAATAGTCTCAAATGCCCCAGCCAGCTGTGAGGGCTCATTGCTAGGCTCAAATGCCCTGACAGGGTATGAGGTCATTTTCAGGCCCCCAAGTGCCCCGGAGGAGATTGGCAAAGCTCTGGGCCTTTCACCAAAGTGGGAAGGGAACAAGAGTCTCAGAATGCCGGTTAGTCTGGAAATCTGTAAGAAATTGCTTCTCAAGAGGGAGTTCTGGGGAGGGCAAAGATGAGAATGGGAGGGAAGGGAATGAGGAGATGCGCCAAGGTGTCTTTCCAGACCATGCAAACAGGTTGAGGTGTTGTGTTTCTCCATAACTGTGAAAATGGAAAGCAGCAGTAGGGCCGTGAATGGCCCAGTGGGTCCTGTGGGGCTGCTTATGCATAACTGGGGGCCATAAAACCACTTCCCGATTCTGGATGAGCAAACACAGGAGGGGAATGGTTTACATGGAATCCATCCTCTGTCCTCTCGGGAGCTGGCAAGGGCTTGATGGAGAAAGAATGAGGAGGCCTTCTGGGAGCAGGAATGGACCAGAGACCATGCGGCCTCTCCCTCTTATTTCATGCCCACCAGAAACACAGCTTTCAATGATTGCAATCGTGTTCTACCATCTGAAAACCCAGCTTCCTGGGGAAGGATGGCTAACTTCCTTTTAGGAAAAAAAAAAAAGCTCATTGGTGTTTTTTGTCTTCTACATCACGATCATTTCCGGATATATTTCCTTGAAACAAGGGCCGACAGTTATACAAAACTGACAACACATGCAACATTCTGCCCCTGCCATCCCTCACCTAAGAGGCAGGAGGCGTGTTGGCATCTGTTTGCTAGGGCCAGGATTGGTCATTTTTAGCATCAATTGCTACAACCGATACTTTCCAACCTTTGGTGGGCCAACACTCTATTGTGCCAATGCCCCCAAGGATTGCCCCCTTTAGGAGAAAGGGGGTTTTCTAACTCAGGGGTGGATTTCTGCCCCGTCACTGGCCATCAATTTCCCTGTCTGAGGCTCCTTTGTTTTCTCCCTACAGGTCAACAATGAGAATGTCGTGAAAGTTGGTCACAGACAGGTGGTGAACATGATTCGCCAAGGAGGGAATCACCTCGTCCTCAAGGTTGTCACGGTAACCAGAAACCTCGATCCTGATGATACAGCCAGGAAGAAAGGTGTGTGTTCTCTTCCCAGCTGGTCTGACCAGTCACACTGTTGTCTGGTCAAGCTGGATGGGGCTGGTGGGGTGGGGCAGGGCAGGGGACCAGAGGATCCCATTCATGCTCATGACTCCATCTGAGAACCATTCCCCCATTTTTAGGAACTGCTTTTGTAATGAAACGTTCACGCTCAAAGTGTTAAGACATTTATAAAAAGAGTGTAGGAGATGCCTTTTCTCTTCCCCTGACAAGAACTCTCTTGTAGCCCTTCCCCCTTGTCTTGACTCCAAGTTGAGAAGTAAGAAGGAAAGCATCCCACTGGCCTCGTGGCTTGGACAAAGCCACAAGACTTCACCTGTTGTTTGGAGTCACCCATCCAGGACCGTCCGTCTAGGGCACAGAAGCTCTCAAATATACACGAAACCTAGGGACAAGCACCTGCACAAGGCCCAGCCACAGCAAGGAGGTTTGGTCAAAGTGGCCCCTTATAACTGCTGGGGAGGTGGGGCTGCCATGTTGGCCAAAGCCTCCTGAAATCTGTCAACCTACAGGGCCACAGAGAGTAAGGGGAAGATTCATGGATTCGGCATCACAGGGCTTGGCTTCCCACATGGTTTTGCCACTGACATTGGCCAAATAGCCTCCCCTTCTCTGAACCTCAGTGCCATCCTCCATAAAAAGCAGGGGGATCGTGACTTGTGATCAGTCTTTCAGGGGTCCCTCCAGTTTTCCAGGTGGGAAGTTAGGACCAGACAGCCTCAGTTTCCTCAGCTGTAAAATGAATCAATGAGAAAAGGTAGCCTCTGAGGCCCTTTCCAGCTCTAGACCCAGGACCAGACATCTCATGGTCATCGCCAAACCCGAGCTCTCCTGCAAATGCGCAGGATTACTCAGCTCCTCTGTGCCTAAAGAACAGACCCACTGGCAAAGGAATATTTCCTAGTGAGGCTTTGATGTGGGGATAGTCTCTCATTATCATGATTTGCTGGGATTCACATATTAATCTCCATCTCCCTAAGGGCTTTAACATGGCCTAACCCATGTAGCAGCTACAACCAGCCAACAGGTGACCAGGGTACTGTTACCCACCCTGCTGGGCACACACACATAGAAGGGTAGAGTCTCACTTAGGCAGAGACCCCCTGACCAGGAGAAATCCAGGTAAAAGGGATCTACAAACTCCTGGCCTCTAAGATAATGAATTCCTTTCCTTGCCAGCCTTGGGCACCAGCACTTGGCATAGTGTGTGCTGGGCACACAGGAGGCACTTAAGAAATGTTGGCTGATTAATCGATAAGTCTTAGGTCTCTATCTGAGCCCTGGGGGCCCTTCCCTTGTGGCCCCAGAGCTGGAAAACACTTCAAGAGGGACCAGGGTGAGGGCCTGCTGGGGGTGGGATTCTCCCCAAGAGTCTGTGTCTGTCTGGGCACAGATTCACATGTATGGAGGTAAGCAGCAGCTCTGCCTCAAAGGTCCTTTCACACGCCTTCATAGACATACTAATTTGTCAAGCCCACTCTGATCAACTAATAATTATAGCCCCAATAGAGCTCATGGAAGTATCCCACAACGTGACTCACCAAAAGGCCACTGAGATGCTGTTTCAAACCCAACCATCCCCACCCTCTGGAAACAGCTTTCTGTGTCTGTGTTCTCAGCAGAGCCCTGCCAGGGCAAGGCCATTGTCACCCATACCAGGCTATTTCCATGGTTCGGGAAAACCTGGCCCTGTCGGCCTGTGTGAACGGCCTGGGTTTGGGGCAATAGACCTAACTATCGATGCTTCTGTGTCTGCTTTTGTTCACTCTTCTGCGAAGCCCCTCCGCCTCCCAAGCGAGCGCCAACCACAGCCCTGACCTTGAGGTCTAAATCTATGACCTCCGAGCTGGAAGAGCTTGGTAAGGAAGCCTTGTTGTCTCACCAGCATGCTGCAGTAGTAGAGATGGAAAGGAAATGTCAGGACTGCCTGAGCTCCCTGGCCCCCGAATGAGCCTACCCCTCCTGCTCACTCCCCCTCAGAGAGGCCCTGGCCGGGAATGCTCCATTTGGGGGCAGCCTGAGACGTGCATGCCCCCCACCCCGCATGATGGTGTTCTCTCTAGAAACTGCTTTCGTCCCTGCCTGGTTTGAAATTGATCAATGTGGGAAGAAATGATGTCTCGCCAGTCTGACATCTCTCTTAAAGTTGTTCTCTTTCGTGTGTAGTTGACGTTGTCTCTGTGTTGTGTGTGCCTGTGTGTGTGTGCGTGTGTTTGTGGTTGGTGAAGTTTTACAATGAATTTTTTAGAATGAGTTTTGCCCTTTTGTCCTTTGATTTTATCTAATATTGTTTTGTTTTGAATTTTGGGGCCTCTCACTAGTGGACAAAGGTAAGTGGCCAGGTGGGCAATTGAAAGGTCCTTTTGTCTAATTAGCTCTCAGTGGATACCACTGAGAAGTTATCCCAGCAATGCAAAAATACAAACCAAGACACAGAGACAGAGACAGAGACAGAGAGACACACAGAGAGACAGACAGAGACAGAGAAAGCTATGTGTGTATAAATGTATATGCACGTAATTCCCAATCATTCCACTGTTGGAAATATCCCCATTTTGAAGAATGAAAGGCAATGGTCTCTCTAATATCCTTTTGAGGGATGCCATTGAAAGAACTCTGCCTCTGATGAGTCTGGGCAGCTTAAATAATGAAGTTTATCTTTTGCTGATAGATATATAGGAAGCAGCCACAGCTGTCCATGTGGGCCATGTGTCCCCACTGGCCTCTGCACTTGTTAAGTGAATGGGGAAGTATGGACAGGAGCTACTTAAGCAGACAGGCTTAGGGTGGCCCTTTCACCTGGTGTTAAACATGTTTGCCGTCCCTGCCCCACCCATCATCTTGGCCTCTCAAGGCTGGGGTTTCACACTCTATCACACAGAAGAAGCCATGGGAAAGAAAATGGTGGTGGCCTGGCAAGGTCAGCCTGGTTTGAAGCTTAAAGGCCAAATCCCCATTATTAGAAGCCCAAAGAAGACATCACTAGTTCCTGGCACCAGGAGCAAGGGCTGATGGGGACAGGAAGAGTGACTCCTCTCAGAGCCTGCTGACCCCAGGCAGGTATCATGGCACCACTCTGATCATTGCTTTGTGGCTTTGGAGTTGGGTTGTTGGGTGTTTTTCTCCATCTTGGCCTTAAACTGAAGTCATTTTTATCATCCCCTGAACCAGAAATGAGACTGTCACTCTGAACTCCCCCCCCCCCTCCATTTGATTTTAGTAAGCGGTTCTATTTCCTAGAAAACCTTAGACAGGAGGCACAGGTCCTCAGGGTCCCTCTAGTTCTGTCCTTGGGCTGCTCACCATACACCCTACCTTCCTGGGTCACAGGCCCCTAAGCATGCTGTTTTCCTGCTCCTACACATGCTCCAACTTGTTGATGCAGCCCCCAGAGTTGAGCCCTGTGCTGCAGGCTGTTTCTGAGAAGTTGCTTTTTTTCTATCCAAGTGTAAAACTTTACATATATGCCTGTTAACTAACCTGACTCAATTTGGCTCATCACATTAGCCTGTTGTGATCTTTGGAAATCCTAACTTTGTCACTGAATATGTTAGATATATCTCAGTCTTGTGTCATCTGCAGATTGGACAAGGATATTCTTGTCATCAATAGCCAACAGGCAAAATGGTAGCAAAAAAGAAGGGATCCCTGGGGCATTCTGCCAGAGACTTCCTTCCAAAGTGATGTCAAACCATTAATGGGCTTGGGGTCTAGCCATTCAACAAGTTCTAAGCCCACCAGAAGTGAGCTATCATCTCCCTGCCATCTTGTCAACAAGCCAGCCAGAAATCTCAGCATGATGTACCTCCAGCATCCTACCCTTCCACTCATCAAGCAACCCTTTCTCAATCACTTTCTATCATCACTGATTCCTAAACCAACCCATGGCCTAGTCTATTCCTCTAATGATCGGTGCTACAATTTTGCCAAGAAAAGAAGTGAGTAGAAGTTAAGCTCACTGATGTCAGGTTCGAAGATTTCACCTTCTTCTGTGATTTTTCTTCAAAGCCAGAACAATATTTGCCTTTCTCCACATCTTTGGCACCCTGCCCCATTTGGCAAGACCGCTCAATCCCCCACGGTGCCTTCTCCATCACATCAGTCAAACCTTCCAAGCCTTGGGTTACCTTGTGTGACTCACATTCCTAAAGAACAGTCAGGCATTCTCTTGCCACGTTATCAGTCATCTTGGGCAACCGGGATCACCCTGTCCACCCAATTCTCATTCTCCTTGACTAAGAAAGGAAAAGAAAGATGAAAGATGAGTGGGTGGCCCAGGTTACCACTGTTCATGGTCACCATATCTGCCTGAGCTAATGTTTATACAGCACTTATTACGTTCTAGCTCTGGGCTAGGCGCTTCACAAATAGCATCTCATTGTGTCCCCACAACCCCGCTGGAAGGTAGGTGCTATCATTATTCCCATTTTAGGCAAACAGAAATGAGGTGACTTGCCCAGGGTCACACAGCACTGAATTTGAACTCAGAGCCTCCTGGCTCTAGGCCTGATCCTCTATCCAGGGCACCACAGCTCTCTGTTCCCAGCCTTCATCTCCAGCTTTGGCGCATGCTCCTTTCCTGTTTCTGGCACTCCGTTTACAATGTTGTGCTGCTACTTTGGATCCCTCATCTGTTCCTCCCCCTCGTTTCTATCTTCTCTATGTGCCTTTTTACACCCCCGGCTCGTCAAAGAGTTCCCTGTGTGGCCACATTTGTGTCTGTTGGCAGCCCCCTTTTTCACTTCTCAGTGGGAATTCTCCTTGTTTTTATGAATCTCATTCTTGAAGGTTTCTCTGTGTACCAACTTCCCCTGTCAAACACGAAGCCACTGTCCCCTTGCTGTTCTTTCTCTGAAATCCACCTTCTAAAATCCTTCTCAGTCAGCTGGGATCTTTTGGGATCTGCCTTGCTTCTTTGAATCCCTTGCTTTCCACTGACAGTCATGATAGAAACACCACAGGTGCCCCTGAGGACATCTGATTTTTGCTTAGGACATTATTATCCAAAGCAGAGCAGAGTTCCTTCTGGTGGTGGCATTCCTGCCTCTAGGGAATAGGAACCTGTCTTTGTTAGCACCTAGTAGAAAGTCTTCATTCTATACCATAGCTGCATTCTCTGTGATACCAAGCTTAGTGATCAATAGGGGCAGCTTTTCTTCTCCCTCCCTTTTCAAAAATTTTTTATCAGTCACAGAATTCCAGGGATTGTATGCACACACATGTAAATGATATGTGTGTATATGTACATATGTATACATATACTGCATGTCCCAAAAGTCTTAGTGCAGTTTTAAGCTATTAAAGATATATCACACACACACATACACACACACACACACACACACACACACTTACCTATCACTGGCTCTTGTGAGATGCCTTCCATCCCCGGATCCCTGACCATGAAGCCCATCGTTCCTATATTTTAAACTAAGGTCCAGAAATGCATTCTCAGAGCCCACCTTCTAAAATCCTTCTCAGTCAGCTGGGATCTTTTGGGATCTGCCTTGCTTCTTTGAATCCCTTGCTTTCCACTGACAGTTATGATAGAAACACTACAGGTGCCCCTGAGGACATCTGATTTTTGCTTAGGACATTATTATCCAAAGCAGAGCAGAGTTCCTTCTGGTGGTGGCATTCCTGCCTCTAGGGAATAGGAACCTGTCTTTGTTAGCACCTAGTAGAAAGAATCCTGGATTTAGAGGAAGCGAACCTTGCTTCCAATCTCAACTTTACTGTTTTGCCTATGTGACCTTGGCCAAGGCAAGTCAAATGAACAAGTAATTATTAAGCCCCTACTGTGTGCCAGGCACTCTGCTAAATGTTGAAGATACAAAGGTAAAAGAAAGCATCTGCTGTCAAGGAGACAACCTGCAGAAAATGATGTCCAAACAAGATCAATTGAAGCTGATCTCAGAGGGAAGATCTAGTATTAAAAGATGGGGAAAGTCATCTATGAGAGATGTTAGGAAGGTCAGATTGACAGGTCTGGAGTGGGGAGGAGAATGAGAGAGAGTGAAGCGTCAAGGACAATGCCACGGGGGGAGGGGAATGACAGAGGGTGAAGTGTCAAGGATGACACTGAGCTTTTGAGCCTGAGTGACACCCACAATAGTAGGTGAAAAGTTAGGAAGAAGAGTTTGGAAGAGAAGGTAATGAGTTTTACACAGGCTGAGTTTCAGGTGTCTCTATATGATCCAGCTTGACATGCCCAACGAGCAGTTGGTCAGTGCAATGCTGGAGGTCAGGGAAGAGATTAGGGCTAGATATGTAGACTGGAGAATCATCTACAAAGGTCATTGAATCCAAGGGAGCTGATGAGGTGACCGAGCTAAATAGTCCAAAAGGAGAAGAGTGTAGAGAGGGACCAGGAAACTGAAACTCTAGAGGCAATCTGGCTGTGCCTGATTTTCCTATGACTGCTGATGTCCCCCCTCTTTTATAATATATATTTATATGCATGTTTTAAAACACGAACCAATCTGCTCACAGTCCCTGAAAACACTGGCTGGAGGTTGGAATTCCTCTCGGGTCATTGTTTGCTGACCCTGGCACAGGAGGTCATCCAGCGCTAGTGGACATCACCTAGATTAACATCCACCAAAGAAGGCTGAGAAGGGGCAGTCACAGAAATAGGAGGAAGACCTAGGAAAGAGCAGAAGAAAGCAGCAGGCGGCAGAAAGGTCAAAAAAGACAAGAACTGAGGAAGTTGTGTCTGGCCATGATGGGGACCTTGGTAAGGTTGGAGAGAGCACTATCAGTGGAACAATGACATCAGAAGCCAGGCTTCAGAAAGTGAAGAGAATGAGAGGAAAGGAAGCGCGGGCCTTGGTTGTAGACTTAGCCTTTTCAAGAGTTTTCATCACAAAAAGGAGAAGAGAGACAGAGTGATAACTAGCAGGGGTGGATGGATCAAGTGAGGATGTTTTTGAAGGTAGGAGATAGACATGTCTTTGGGGAGCAGAGAAGGAGCCAGTAGACAAGGGTTTGGTGGGGACAGAGGGGGGATCTGCTCAAGAAACCAGGATGGATTGGGTAACCTAAGCATGTAGAAGTGTTCACCTTGGTGAGGAAAAGGGCTATCTCTTCAAGTGAGATGGGGTGAAGGAGGACACATGGCAGAAGAATCTGAGGGATGTGAGAAGAAGAGAGAACTTGCAATGAACAGCTTCAATATTTTCACCTCTTTTCTTCTTATGTAAAAAGATGGAGTCGGCCTGAATATCTTCTAGGTCCATTCCACATCTGAATCTCATCCTTTAATGCCTATACAAGGTTGCCATGGTATTTTAAACCATAGCCCTACTTGGGCCTTACAGTGGGGGCATTTGGATGATTATTTGGAATGATTAAACTGCACTGGCCCTTTGTGAAGGAGCTGGGGAGCCACAGGGTTATATGAAGGCCTTTTAGTGGCCCTTTGCTTGTAGGGATCAGTCATCTGACCCAAAACAAATCTGGGCTCCATATTAGGGCTCAGCTCATATGCAAGAATGAAATCCATGAATGAACAAATATCTGAATGAAATGGACCTGCTGATCGCTAATGTCCCTCTGAGCTCCAAATCTTCTGTCCCCTTAATTGGCCATTGCCTAATTTTGAGAATGGAGTTTTTCAGAAGTTTTGTCACCTCCCCAAGTCATATGAGCCACTGAATTCCAGGAAGCCCATTCAGAGAAAGCTTGCTTTCAGACACCAGCCCTGGGGTGAGCATTTGTAAAAGGGCTTTGCCTTCCAAAGTGATTTACCGTCCATTCCCTTTCTGTTTCCAAGCTTCAGTTCGGAAGAAGAAGGGTAAGGGGAAGTTCAAGCTGTGTGTTGTTGGTGGCACTGTCTCCCATCACTCTGTAGCACAAAGTGGCCCCTTGTCACTGTGGCCGTGTGGTCCTGCTTCGGTGCTCGTCTCGTGTCCCATGAGCCTCATTTGTGTTTCGAGCTTGTGTTGCCCATGCGATGGATCACAGCTCCAAGAGTGGTTCTATTGTCCAGATCCAGACCTTCGCTCCCTCCCATCCTTCTCTCCTCTGCTGTTCTCTTGTCTGTGGCACTTTCCTCACATGCTTTGTTTTCCTTCCCAGATTCTTTCCTCTAAGTTTCAGATGCAACAATGCCAGTGATGCTGCATGCTTCAGGTTCAAGATTCTTTCTCTACAAGGTCAAAAACTTACACAGGGTGCACATGGGGGGCCAGGAATACAGCCCCAGACCTCATGCTGCTCACAGAATGACAGTTTGTCCCCTCCTTTTCCCCATCTAGCCCAAGTGACACCTTTAGCCTGGGCTCACTGCAAGCTCTGGGTTCATATGGACCAGGTTTGATCCTGAGGACCTGGTCTCAGAGGTTCTTTGGCTCACAGTCCATTCCAGATTTCTCCATGGTTCAGTCTCCCCAAATGGGCTTGACATGGGACCCTTCCACAAAGGCACCCAACATACAACATGGGTATTGGGGATGGCTGTCCTCTATTCCATGTGCCACGGAAAATGCTTAAGATGCAAAGAACATCTTAGGATCTTCCCATGAACAAATAAACAAAGAAAATATGTTGCCCCTGTGGTTGTCACCAAGGCAAACCCTGCCCCCTGTCACCCATCCACATACAGCCCCTTCCCCTCATGATGCAAAAAGGGGAGGGGCAGGATTTCTGAAACCGTGGCCCGTTCTTTCTTTGCCTGCTCCACTATTGACCTTATGCTATTGAGATTCCCCTGCTCCCATCTGTTAGAAGCCCCATCTTGTAGAAGGAAACCTCTGAACTTAGCGAGGGCGGGGTATGGGGTGGGAAAGAAACAGGAAGTCGGGGGAGGGGTTGTCCAGTTGGGTCACCCAAGCACCTGGATCTCACCTCCCTCTCTTTCACTCCTTACACTTTCTAGGAAATAAGATGAAAAGTATCCAAGCCCACTTGCCTTTTCTTTCTTGGCTTTTCACTAGGATCCCTGGCACCCAAAGCTGGCACTTCAAAGTTGATGCTCTTGGGGGGTGGGAAGGGAGAAGTTGATGTTCAGAGGGTTCCTAAAGCAGACTCACCTCCTTGCCCAACCCCATCCCAAGGAGCTCACACTCACACTGATAAACACTCCCAGCACCACACACCCACAGTCAGGCTCTCTCTGATCCCAGGATTTCCGTGTTTCTGGGCTCTCCCTTTTCCTTTCCTTTTTAGCTAAGATAGCACAATGGGAAAGGCAGAAGGGGAGTTAGTGGCCAGAGCCTGAAGGCAATACTTCAGCAAAGAATGCTTAAGTGGAGAGTTCTGGGCTCCTTTCTTTCCACTGGTCACCTCTTCTCCATCAGTCTGGTGGGTCACTGGGTGCACCTTCAGAGCTGTTCCCAAGTCAGGGCAGCACAACGGCTCTCCCGCCAATATTTCTAATATAACAGTAACATCAAGCCAAGTGATTTATGAAACTCTGGAACATGAACTGCAATATAAGAAAACAAATGAGTTGCATGGAAGGGCATTTCTGTAACAAATCATCTTCCCCTAACAGCCAGCAACATCAGATTTCAGTGTCCTCTCTCAGCAGCCTGAGCCAGGTCAGATAATCACATCTTTTTAAGGGAAGGTCTTTAGCATCTGTCCAGTGCAACCCACCCAGGAAAGGATTCCTTCTGATTCATCCCACTGGCCAAAAGGGTCATCCTGATTTGGCCTAGAGGAAGTAAGCTGTCATCCTGGAGCTTATGGAGAAAAACAGACTGGCCAGGAGGGTCTTCTCGTTTCAACCATGATGCTTTGTGCTGGGCATTGGGGCAGTAGCTAGCTTCAAAGAGAGCATTCCTCCTGCAGCTGCAGGCTAGGGGAACACTAGGAGTCTGTCGCTGGGTTTCTGTCCCAAGTGGGTGGATAGAAGCCTGACCTTGTATCTCTGAGCACTCCGATAAAAGGCCTGTGAAGACCCAAGCTGAAGTGCAGTCCGCACGTCCTCAGATGTCTTGGCACAGTAGAACGCGTGCAAGCTCTCTGAGGACAAGCAGGGTTCTGTCTTTGTCTCTGGGTCTCCAGTGCCCAGCAGAGTGCCTGACACTTTGGGCTGATTCATTGACACTGACCATTCTTCTCTGTGGGGAGCTCCTGAGGAGGATGTCCAGTAAGCTGCCTGGTAACTGGTTCCTCGGAGGAGCAGAAACATCTGTCTCTCTTGTTAAGGTTCCTGCAAGAAATTTTTTAATTTAATTTTTTAAAAATCAGTAATTCAACACGTCAGTGAACAGTTGTTTTCTGGACAGTAAGGAAGAGGCATGTGGCAAAGCATGGTCATCCCTAGAGGAAAGAAGCCAGGGTTGTTGTTTTTTTTTTTTTTCATTAAGTACAATACAGAAAGAAAGGAGATACATGAGCTTGAAATGAAAGTGTATGGGAAAAGAAGTCCAAGAGAACCATCTCTGCCCCCACCTCAATGGCTCAGGGATGATCTGCCCATGTTCTGGAAGAACAACAAAGAATGTCTTTGCCACCAGCATGGTCCAGCCCAGGAGAGGCCCTGGGAACACATGAAGCCTTCTGTCTTCAGAGGGCCCAGCACCATTGGGCTCCCAATGAGCAGTTTCTCTTGCCCTCAGTGATGGAAGCATGACCCACCTGACTAGCTCAGGCTAGAGGCTTTATGAAAAAGCCCACCAAGCCCAAAGAAAAAACAACCAGAGGCAGAGCACTGCACTGATCCCCAGTATCATCAAGGGTCTGAGGCCATAGCCACTCTGGTAGGGGCCTGGCCGCCATCCACGAGCTGGTCATGTTTCATGTTGCAGTCAAGGTGACCTAGCCCCATACTCTAATCCTTTTCCTTTCTGGCACCAAAGTCACCAACAATACACTTCCAAACTGCATGTTGGAGGCCCACCTTGAGATCAGTCCGTCAGTAAACATTTCTTAAGCACCTACTACAGGGCAGACATTGTGCTAAATGCCGGGGATACAAAAAGAAGCAAAACACAGTACCTGCCCTGAAGGAGCTAAAAATGAAGCAGATATAACGAGGAGGAAATGCACAGGAGCCACATCCCTGGTTAGGACCCCAGTGAGCCTGAGGATCATCCTGCCCAGACCTGTCTCCCCCTTCCCATTTTGCAGATCTGATCACCCCTCCTTCTTCTCAGTATTCTTTCTCCTGATCCCTTCTTGGGTGCATTTGGGCAAGGTTTTCTCAGGGCTTTTGGAACTCAAGGGCCTGGATTCAAATTACTGCTCTGCTCTTCATTCTCTCTTCACTTTCTCTATAAAATAAAGGGAGTTGGACCAGGTCCTTCCCAACCGCAAAGGCTACAGGGGCCTCCAAAGGGGCGGGCTTTGTTTCTCTGAATCTTTTTATCCGTCAATCAATGAGTATTTATTGAACATTTGTGATGATTTGAAAAAGCATACTCCACCAAAAAAAAAAAATCGGAAAAGGCATCCTCCTGTATTAATTAAAGAATACAGAAATGTCCTGTCACCCAGAGCAACAAGCTTTTGCAAGAAGGTCACTAATGTATTATAAGCAAGCTCTGCTGATGCACCAGTCTGTTACCCACCCACCTGCACCCTGGATGGTTGGCAGCAATCTAGGCCAGCACCTGAGTCCCAATGGCATTCACTCCAGCAACCACCGGTCTGCTTAGCACCAGCATATCACTCACCACCTTAATGCTCCCCCTTTGGACATTGTCTCACCTAACATAGTGTCTTCGTGGAACAGATGAATTAGGTAGGTTTCCTTTCTGATGAGATGCCCAGCCTTCCCTGCACTAGCCCCCCTCCCCACCATGCAGAGCCTACTTGGGCAGTATTTATCCTCATGGAGAGAGGAGGAGGAAGAAGAGGAGGTAGCCAGATAATGCCATTTGGGCCACTGTGACCAGCTGGCTCTCTGTTGCCTTTGGCATGTTCCCACGCACAGATCAAAACCACCTGGTTAATTAACCTTCTACAAGCCAAGTCCACCCCAGCACATGGGAACTTCCTTCAAGCCTGGAGGAGACTGTCAGGGCAGAGTAGAGAAACTGGTTCTCCAAGTGGAGGATGGACTAGGCGTCCTGAATGGAACTTCTCCACTTCCAGGATCCCGATCACATCCCATAAGGTGGCTTGGTTGAATTAGTAGGAAGAATTTAAGAAAGTGATTTGAATGTCCTTGCCCTTTCAGAGATCTCCCTGCTGTGCACATACCCCAAGGAAGACAAAGACAGAAAGAAAGATCTGTACACATCAAATCATCTACATCATAACCCTTATAAAGAACTGGAAACAGAGTAGTCTGCTAATGACTGGGTAATGGCTAAAGAGATTGTAGCACATGACTGGAATAGAGACTTACTGCACTAGAAGAAACATTGAATGTGAGGGATCCAGAGAAGCAAAGAAGACTTCTGTGAGTTGATGCAAAGAGAAGTCAACAGAGGCAAAAAAACAATTTCTACCATAACTACAACCATGGGAATGGAAAGAACAAGCCCAGATGGAAAGTGAGACCCCTCCTCTACAGAAAAGTGAGGTCTGTGGATGAAGATTGTGGAGACTGGCAGGAGCGGTTGAGAAGCTGGCTAGTTTTGCTGACCTGCCTTTCTTTCTCTTTTATTTTTGACTATCAGAGAAAACTCTCTGGGCAGTTTAGAGGAGAGGGAAGTATTTGAAAGTGAAGGAGCTCTAAAAACAAAAATAAGAGTTAAAAAAAATGATGAAGAAACTCTTGCTTCTCTTAATGATCTGTTCTTAGGGCAGGAAAAAAGTCAATTATTGGAAGGTTCAAATGTGGAGTGCATATGTTGTGAACTAACACTTGAAGCTCTTTCTAGACTTTAATTCCCTTCCCTTCAGGAAGAATTGTTTGAAGAGGATTTTGTTCTGTACCCTTTAACCTCTGAAGGTGGGAGCTCAGGGGAATCCCTAATCGTACAGCATGAGATTTACCAATCTCAGACTCTGAGACCTAGAAGGGACTTTGAAGGTTTTCTCATCCAGCCTTTACCCAAATCATCAATCTCCTCTAAGATTTTCCCAACAAATGGTCAGCAAACTCACTACCTCCTAGAACAGCCTATACTACTTTTGGGTAGATGTATTTGGGAATCCTTAATCTGAACTGAAATCGACCTTCCTCTAATGTCCACCCATTAGTTCAAGTTCTATCCCCCAGAGTCACACTGGCATCTAATTTCACATCCACGTGAGCTTAAACTTCAGGTATTGGAAGCTGGAAACCGAGTCTCACCTCCACAGATGTAGGCAGAGTGATTGGCAATGGCCAAGAGATTGGGAAATGGAAATTGTCAGGATCATAGACAATTAACGGAAAAGGTCAACTGATGACCCAGAAGAAGTTTTGACAAGTCATCCTTAAAAGAGAATATTCCAGATCACAACACCCTAGAAATGGTTTTGTCTGCCTGAATTTTAAAGAAGTGGGGGTTTCAGAGATGGCCCACTCTGCCAAGTCAAACATTCTGGCTTTGTGTTGTGAGAGGAACACATGGATAAGAATCACACAGGACAGGCTGACATAGAGAATAACAAATTTATATTATATTATATTATATTATATTATATTATATTATATTTATTATATTATATTGTATTGTATTGTGTTGTATTACATTGCATTACATCATATTATATCATGTCATATCATATATATCATATATATCATATCACATTACATCATATATTATTTTATACATAATATTATTTCATATGTTATATATTACTTGTATATTATCTATTATTTGTATGTATTATATATTTGTTTATTATATTATAATATAATTATATTAATAATAATATTAGCTAACATCTATATAGAGCTTTAGCATTTGCAAAGTATCTTACATATCTTATCTCATCTTGGAACAAGCCTGTGAGCCCTTGGTAAAATGGAATTGCTAGCATTTATGTAGAGCTCTAGGGCAGCTGGCTAGTGCAGTGGATAGAGCACTGGGCCAAGAGTCAGGAAGACTATCCTCCTGTGTTCAGATCTGACCTCAGACACTTTCTAGCTGTGCAATCCTGGTCAAATCACTTCCCCCTGTTTGCCTCAGTTTCCTCATCTGTCAAATGAGCTGGAGAAGGAAATGGTGAACCCCTCCAGTGTCTTTGCCAAGAAGACCCCAAATGGGGTCACGGAGAGTCAGACACGACTGATCAACCAGCACCACGCAGAGCCTTAAGGTTTGCAAAGCACCTCCCAATAGGATTCATCTGAGTCTGACAAGTGCGTGCCGTTATTGCCTCCCACTTTATAGATGAGAAAACCAAAGCTGGCAGAGTTCAGTGCTTTGCTCAGGGTCACGTAGCTTGAAGACGTCGAGGAGGGGATCCAAACCAGGCCTTTCTGACCCATCCACTGCTCTCCCCACTGTGTCCCTACCTCCTGAGACAGAGGCTGCAGGTTGGGATGGAACGCCCACATCGATGAAAGTGAAGACCCACTGGCGTGTTTTCCCAAAGACATGCCATCTGCCAGCAGACCTTATGAAGAGGCAATGGTAGGCAGAGTGAAAATAAGAGACCGGTCCATCAAGGTGCAAGTGCTGAGGCTTTGTTCTCTCTCTCCAGAACAAACCAAGGTGCTTCCTGGCCTTGTGAATGTTCTCCTGCTCTGTGGGTGATTCTGGGGCATGTGTATATTCAGGATGTTGATATAAAAGAACGGACTTTGGCCAGCCATTGAGCTGGGAAGGAGGAGACTCGTGTCCTGGTCCTGGCTAGCTTGCTGTGTGACTGTGGAGCAATCATCTTCCCTCATATTCAAAATTAGTCTGATGAGATGAAGTGTTTACTAAGCACCTACTGTGTGCTAAGCCTTGTGCTAAGAACTGGAAATATAAATGCGAGCAAAAAGAAAGATGGTCCCTGCCCTCAAGGTGCTTCCATTCAATGGACAAAGACAATACAGCCAATAAAGCTGAGGGGAAGTGGGGACAGGGTCCAGACGGTCTGGAGCTCAGCTGGTCTAGAAGTGAGCATGGCTGGTGCCGTTGGAACTTCCTCCCATGGAGGGATCATCAATGTGAGGAGGAGGATGCAGGGTGGGGGTGAGGGGGAGGGTCCTGATCTAAGGTCTGTTTCAGAACTGTGGTGTTAACCCCCAGCTAGTCCAATGGATCTGTGCAGTCATTGATGTGGGCATTCCCTCCACTGAGGCAGATCACAGCCCACGTGGGCTTGACTGTCACATCTGACTCTTGCCCACAGCCTCCCATCCTCTTCCTCAGAGAGGAGAAGAAAGAACATTTACATGATGCTAAGTTTTTCATAAAAGTGCTTCCACACCCATGACCTCATTAACCTGTGGAACAAGGACTTGGCTCCCAGGAGAAGGGAGCTCACCACCTCCCTGGGCTGCTCAGTCTTCTTTACACCAGCTCGCACTGAGAAGAGCAATTTCCATGTTCCTGCCTGATTCTTCCTGTCACTTCAGTTCAATCTGAATTAACACACATTTCTTGAATGCCTGCTATGTGCCAGGCACTGGGCTAAGTGCTGGGGATTGAAACATGGAACAGAAACAGTCTGCTAAGTCCAGCCCATTGTTCCTCCTGCTTCACGGAGCAGCCCACGGAACTCTTCCTGGACCTTCCTCTCAGGGGCCCCTTTGGGGTCTTCCCCTGGGAATCTCCGTAGCAGGTCCTGGATGAGAAGCCCTCCCCTTGGCACCTGACAGCACTCATGCCCTGCTATCCTAGCCAGCACAGCCCCAGTGAGTCATTGTTCAGGGGCTCAGATCCTCTGAGTCTTTCTCATGTACACTTAGCTCAGTGCTTGGCAAGTGGAGGTGCTTCATAGACACTGGCTGACTCACCTGTCTTCCGGGGCCCAGTTGTCTGTGGCCTGCAGTGTGAATTGCCATTTGCCCCTAGTAGCTTTTCAGAGAAAACTCGATGAAGGATTCTTCTCCAATCAGTTTCCATCCAGCTAATTTGGGGTTGCTTTCTTTCTTGACAGTTTTCCATCCCTTTCTCAGGATCGTTTCTAGTGACCAAAAACTTCACTGGGCAACAGGCTAGAAGTTCTCACTGCTCTTCATTTCAGTGCCTGAATGAGCAGCTTGTTTTATGTTTTAAGCCTAAGCTGAGACCAGCCTTGGATGGAATGCCTCAGCCTTGGGATTTTATAAAGAGATCCCTAGTCTTTTTTGTTTTTGTTTTTTTTTGCAGGGGAGGGAATGCAGGGCAATCGGGGTCAAGTGACTTGTCCAAGGTCACATGGCTAGTTTTTTTGTGTTAAGTGTCTGAGGCTGGATTTGAACTCAGGTCCTTCTGACTCCAGGGCCGGTGCTCTATTCACTGCACCACCTAGTCGCTCCGAGACAAAAAGTGATGAACAGAATCCCTCACCTGACAGCCCAGTGTGCCCACCCCAGGGAGGGAGGTCTCTCTTACTCCAACTGTCCCAGGAGCATAGTGACCAGAGTTCAGAAGGACCTTCTGTTAACTGTTTCCCTCAGAAAACCTGTTATGAAACTGTTTAAGCTCTAGAATGTTTGGTTTCTATAGATGTACAAAGGCAGAGAACAAGGCAGGGAATGATTGATGTCCACATCTATTCAGAAAGCTTTCACATGAAAGGAAGAATTCGGCTTCTTCTTGTTGACCCCAGAGGACAGAACCAGAAACAATGGGTGAAGGGTACGAGGAGAAAGATCAAGGCTCATGGTAAAGAAAACCTCCTAAGGGTGAGAACTGTCCCAACATGACCTGGGCTGCCCTGGGGAGGAGTGGACTCTTCCCTGTCTTTGAGCCAAACCTGGATGGAGATTTCTCGGGTATGCCACAGTAGGGCTGGTGGTTGAATTGGATTCAGGCTCTAATACTTCCAAGGTCCCTTTTGGCTCTGACATTTTGTGATTCTTTATTCAAATCAAGAAGCATTCATTAAAATCAGGGTTATATGCTATGTGCCAACATGAAGGATACAAAATCAAAATAGTCTCTGTTCTCAAGGAGTTTAGTCTGTACATCTGTGAAAATACAGTATGTCAAAGTGGATTTTCATTCTTTTTTTTTTTAACTTTTATTTATTTTAGTTTACATCATTCATTTCCATGAGATTTTGAGTTACGATTTTTCTCCCCATCTTTCCCCTACCCACCACTGCAAAACAACCATCCCATTGTATAACCCCTCCCCCAATCTATTGTCTCCTATGTCCTCCCCCATCGCCTCTCTGACTTTCTGGTAGGGCAGGATCGATCTCCCTACCACAGTGCCTGTGTATCCTAAGTTCCAGTTGGATGTAGCTAATAATAATAATAATTGTATGTATATATACATATACATATATATTTTTAACATTTGATTATAGAGCTTTAAGTTCTAGATTCTTTCTCATCCTCCCTCATCACCCACCCCTACTGGAAGGACAAGCAATCAAATACAGGCTGTACATGTGTAATTACACAGAACCTCTC
>CM053592.1:194628866-194671746 GCA_028646515.1 Pseudochirops corinnae | reverse complement strand
GCCCTCCCCTCCATCATCCCACCTCTCATCCCCATTCCCTCTACTCTCCTGTGTGGCAAGATACCCAGTGTGGAGTTTATGTCATTCCTTCCCTAAGCCAAGTTCAGTGAGAGTAATGTTGACTCTTTCCCTTTTGCCTTCCTGTTCTTTCCCTCTATTGTAACAAACATCCTTTGCCTCTTCCATGAGATGTTCCACCCCATTCTGTCTCTCCCTGTCAGCGGATTTTCATTCTTGCTTTCACACTGGGTGCCCAAGTTGCCCAGTGATTTTGGTTCCCATCTAAGCCCTGCTTATCTGAACGTTAGCCCTACCCGCTTCCCATCCCACCACAGCAGGGGTGGTCACATGTAGTTATAGGTTCTGGTTATTGGGAATGAATGGAGAATCATGTAGTCTGGTTAATGAAGAAACTTTGAAGACCATGCATGCATGGAGGGACTCATCATTTTCCAGGAATTCAAATCCAGGGAAATCCTCTGCAGCCTTCCCCACCATGTCATCTCTGTGGGAACAGAAGGAAGTCCTGGCCCTTGCTGTGGTCATGGCCCCACAGACCTCAGCAAGGGCTGGTTCTCATCACATCTTTGAAGCTGCCACTTGAAGTCTTCCGAATAGCTGATACTGGCCAGTCTGTGCCCACCATCCAGACTTCAGTTTTCCTAAGAGCCAGACAAGGGGCTTCCGAGAAGCAGCCCCCAAGTGCTGGCCTGGGGGAGACTATTTGGGCTTATCTCTATAGCCCCAGGACAGGCTGCAGGTTCTGCCTGAGCAGCCTGAGTAAGAGGCAGCCAATGGCCGCATCTCCAACCTTCTTATGACTGCATCCCACAAAAGGAATGTTTGGTGCCATTAGGGGCGTCCTGTGATTAAGATGCTGTGGAATTCAGGCAGGATGGCCAGTATTTAGGGTTAATGAATATGCCCAATGATGAAGAAGGAAAAGAACTGGAGGCTGGGTCAAACTGGTCCCTGCTTGTGGCCTCCCTGCCTATCACAGTGACAGCTTCCTCTGCTCCTCAGCATCAGGCAGGAACAGAGAAGATGTTGGCAATAAGTATGCCCAGAAGAGCCTGACCCTCCCCAAGCAGCAGGATGCCCCTTTCCCAGGTATACACTCCCTGGGGATAAGCAGCCAGGTGGGGAGATAAGGCAGGCATCCCACGGGTGCAGAACCCTGCTCTCTCCTGGCCCCCACTCCAGCTTGATGATCTAGATTCAGAAGGAGGAAGAGGCCCAACAGCCTCCAAGGGCTCAGTAGCATGGAGTTCACAGCCGGCTAAGGTCTTCCAGCCCCAGGCAGTCCCCAGAGGAGCTCTGCCCCATTGGGTAGCCTGAGAGAAACAAAAAGAGTCCGAGGTCACGAGGCAAAAGCAGGGGTTTCAGCCATGGTTCTGCCTCTTATTCACTGTGGAACTGCATAACCTTCCTACCTCCCTCCTCTCCGCCTCTTCCTCACTGTGGGGCCCTGGCGGCCACCTCGTGCTCCTGCATACTCTCTCCCTTTGCCCTCCCTGACACTGCTTCCTCCTGACTCTCCTCCCCCCTGGCTAGCCTGCTGAATTGTCCTCTATGTGCCACCCCCAGCGTGGAGATTCCTGGGCCTTTTGTCCTGTTTCTGTCCTGGGCCCTCTCTTCTGTCAGTGTTCTTGGCGACCTCATCTGCACCTGTGAATTCAATCATCATCTAATTCTCAATGTATACACATCACCCTAATGTCACTCATGAGCGCCGTCCCCCCAGATGGCCTCTGTGCCTTTCAAAGTCATCACATCCAAAGTGAAACTCATCATCCTCCTCCCTAAACCTGCCCCTCCTCCAAATGTCCCAGTTTCAGAGGGGCGCCACCCTCCTTCCAGCCTGGTCAAATTAGGAGTCACCTCTGCCTCTTCCCCATGTCTCATCCCTTCTGGCCAGTCAGGGGCCAACTTCACCCATCCCTCCCCTAACGTCTTCCCTCTCCTCCATCCTCTCTCCACTCACACGGCCGCCATCTTTCTCATGGGTCTCCATGTTTCTAGTATCTCTTCAATACTTACAGCGTCTAGCACCGTCTTCCCAAAGCACAAGTGTGACCATTACTCCAAGAGTACCACTCTGCTCAGGAACCTTCGTTGTCTCCCTGCTGCCTCTAGGAAAAGTGAAGACTCTTCATCCTGGTATTTAAAGGCCTCCACAATCTGGCTCCCACCCACCTTCCCAAATATTTCATCTTTCTCTTCCTCACAAATTCTAGTCACAGCCAAACTAGCTGTTGTACAAGCTCAATGTTCCATTTGTGACACTGATGCTTTGGAAGGCCATGCCCTGATTCCCTGCCTAGACACCTTTCACTTCTCATCCCCTGCCTCCTAGAATCCCTCCTTTCTCTGATCTCAGGAGGTGCTGTCTCCATGGAATCTTCCCAAATTTCCCCAATCATCTTTCTCCTTACTTAATTTATGGTATATTTGCCTATTGTGGACTCATTTCCCTTCAATGGAATATAAGTTTCTTGAGGGCAAGGTCTGTTTTTGTCTCTGTATTCCTAACACCTGGCACAGTGCTTTGGCTCTAACCAGTGTTTAATGGATGTTTGTTTTATTGAGATAGCCCTGGACTTGGGATCAGGTGACCTGGTGTCTAATCACAACTCTGCCAATAACTTGGGAATGACCTTGAGTGGGTCCCTTCCCTATCTATGCCTCCATTTTCTTCTCTGTAAGATGGGAGAGTTGGACCTCTCAGATACCTTCCACTTGTAATTCTGTGACTCAGTTACTCTCTAAACCAAACAGTCTGGCAGAGTGGGTTGAGTGTTAAAGGAGGGATCTGGAAGACCTAAGCGTGAATGCTGTCTCAGATACTTTCTGGCTGTATGACCCTCTTGACCTCTCTTAAAGCTCAGTTTCCTGATCTATAAAATGAGTATAATAACAGCATCTATCTCCCCCTGTCTTTGTGATCAAAAAAGATCATGTCTGAAAAGCACTTTGTGAACCTTGTAGAGTTATATAAATGCTAGCTTTTATCATCCTGCTACTACTGATGGCCCATTCATTACAGCCCAAACAGAATGCACCAAGAGCCTGACCCTAGCCACGTCCAATGGTCCTTTCCACTTTAAGACATGGGTCTTCAGATTTGCCCAGTGATTCCCCAGGTTGGGTCTGGGAAGTCCCTGCATTGCATTGGTGCCACTCTGGGTGGCTTTGCCACTTTGGATGCCAATTTGTTGGATTGTCTATGTGAGATGTTCCTTCTATCCCTGATGTCCAGGGCCCTGTCTCAATGTTTGTTATCTCTGTGCCAGAGAACATGGTATATGTGGTGTACATGTGTATGTGTGTGTTAAAGCAATCAAATGTGTCTGTGAAATGGTCATTTCTTGTGACTTTATGACCTCAACTTCCTCTTCAGGGTTTCTATCTTGCTCCCCATCTTTCATGTCTTCCTTCAGCAGCACATCCCCACCATTGGCATGGCTATATGACCAGCCAAGGTCCTACATGATAAGCTGCTATTTCTTGGATGGGCCACATAAAGCCTAGAGGCTTGACCTGGGTTTGGGACAGGTGCAACTAGAAACCCTCCAGGGGCAGGGACCTAGTGTCCTAGTGCCCAGGTCAAGCACATGCCTGCACAGAGGATAAAGAAGTCCTGTTGGGGGTCTGGCTCTCCAACAATTTGCAAGCTACTCCAAGTCAATTTCTAGCGACCTCAGGTTCTGACACTAAAACACTTGTATGTGTCTCCCCCAACTTCTGGTACACATTCACTTCAGCCCCAGCCAGACAGCCCCAATTCTGAAATGAAACATCATTAAGAAAATAAGAATTCAACTAATCCAGCTGTGCCTGTCAGTGAATGAATAAATATTTCCTCAATTCTCGCTTTGAGCCAGACCTCTGGCTCCAAAGACAGAGCTCTCCTTCCAGCCAGGACGGCGCCTCGGGGGCGAGCCTCCCACTGCCTTTACAGTAGGTTTGGTGGCTTGTTTATCTTGGGGTGTGTGTGTGTGTGTGTTTGAAAGAAATGGGGTTCATCGTTCTTCAGTCAGAGACACAAAAACTTAACCAATGACCAAGTCGATGACTCCCTTGTGTCCATGCCTGAAGACTAATGATGCACATTTCTTTCAAACACACACACACACACATATGCACACATGTGCACATACACACACACCAAGACAAATCGCCAAACCTCCCAGATTCTTTTGCAAAGAGAAATGGGAAGGAGGAGTGTCCTGGAGGCAGCCGGGAGGAGCTGACTTGAGGTAGTAGCAAGTGTGCTGAATTTAGATGCCATGTGTATGACCTTGCACAAGTCTCTTGGCTGAAAAGGAGGATGATCAAGATGCCTTCTCGAGCCTTTTCTAGAACTAAATCTAAGATTTTTAAAATTTATTTGAAAGACTAGAATTGTTCATATTAATTATGTGCCTTGTTTCATTACCATGTTACCTGATGATTGATCAAGCATCTTCCCTGAATATCTCTTTGTTGTGAATTTAAAAACAAAAATTAAAAACAAGACTAAGTTTTACCCAACACCTTCCAGCCCCTGGGAATGGAGAGAATGATGGCCTCAAAGCCAGAAAGACCTAGGTTCAAGCCCTGCCTCTGGCCCATAAGGGCTGCAGGACCTTGGGCCAGGCACCTCCCTCTAGGTGCCCCAGGCAGCTCCCTGGGAGTGTCAGCTGACAAGCAGGTGCCAGTCAGCATTGGCAAGAGCAGAACTGCCTAGAGTGATACACTCGCCAGCCTGGTCAAGCAAAAATCCAGAAGCACAGACCCGAGTTCTCTAATGACCCTCCTGAGTTAAGACCCTTTTGGGAGAAGTCAAGAGAGTGTTAGCAGAAGGACATTGTCCGACCCCTCCTCGTTACCATCACCTGGCTGGAAGGGCCCATGGTGCTGAAAGCCTCTCCCACTCTCTGACAGACCCAGGGGCCCTCTGCTAAAGGTTTTCTTTCCATTTCTGTATAGATTTTCACCCTTCACATTTTGAAGGTTTGAAGAAGAGGATGGTTTTTCGAGTGACCCTAAGTAAACTTGGGCTGCATGCAGGCTTAGCGCTCCTAGCATGCATGTGTGGCAGCAGTGGTAGACCGCCATTGGCTTGTACCCCTCCCCTGGGGCTGACCTCTTGCCTTGTGAAAATGTCAAAGAGACACTTTGGCATCTGAATGACTTGGTGTCTCCCTCAACCTTAGGAGACTTGAGGTCCTGTTTGGGGGTGGGGCGGGACCTGACCATCTCTATTCATTTATAATGACATTTTGTCTCTTGCAGATAAAGTTGATGAGGTTGTGGCAGCCACCAAGCCATCAAGGACAGCAGAAAATGTGACTGTAGAGTCAAGAGTGGCAACCATCAAGCAGCGACCAACCAGCAGGTGCTTCCCATCGGTGGCAGACATAAATGTGAGTGTGACAGCTCCCTGGGGTGGGGGCCAGGCAGAGGGAGCAGTCCCGCTGCGATGGACACACACTGGGCTCAGAGGCCACGCAACAAGCTTTGTCTTTAGAGCTTGGCTTTATACAACCTCTACTCCCCAAAAGGAAACCAGCAGAGCTAAGGAGGCATAGCTGGGCTCAGCCACTTATTAGCAGCATGGCTCTAGGCAAGTCACTCAGATTTTCTGAGCCGCACATGAGGAAGCTGATAGCCAGAGTACCTGCCTCTCAGCTGCAACGCAGATGCCGATCTACATTGGGAAAAGCAAAGCTCCCCACCCTGAGAAAATCACAAATCTGGTGAAATGACGATCTTCTGCAAACACAGACAGGTGTTTCCCAATGGACCTCTGAGTTAAGACCTTTTGTCGAGATGATCAAAGGAGAGAGCAGCTCAAGACTGTGATAGGCTGTTGCCAGATGCTGTCCCAGGGGCTGGAAATACAAAATGCAAAACCACTCCATGCCTTCAAGGGGCTTGCTTACATCTTACTTACAGAGATAATCAGGAAGAATGTTGAGGAGAAGGAATCTAAACACCAGGGGAGTATCCGGGAAGGCTGGATAGAAGTGGCATCTGAGCAGCCGAGATGTGGATGAAGTGGGCATGAGGAGAAAGCACAACTTGGAGGTCTAGGGAATGTCTTGTTCACACACATGGAGGTGAAAAGGAGTGTAGAAAAATAGTAAGAAATTCAGCTGGCTTGGAAAGTAGCGTTTGTCTCAGCATGAGAAGTAAGTCTGTAAACATAGGTGGGAACCAGGTTTCCATAGACCTAGACTGAAAATTTTGTATTTTATACTCTAGGTAGTAGGGAACCATTGAACTGGGAAGTGACCTGTGCCTCATGAATTTTTTTTTTTTTTTTTTTTTTTGCAGCTGTGTGAAGTGAGGCTGAAAATAGAGAAAGGACAGATGGGAGGAGACTGGGAAGAAGGGGCCTCAACAGAAAGTTTGGAGGAACAGTAGATTTGTGAAGAAAGAGAAGGATTTAGGCATTTGAGATGTGACTAGGACATCCACAGGAATACGTCCAACAGGCAGCTAATGGTACCCCATTAGCATTCAGGAGGAAAAATCAAGATGGTTATGTAGATTTGGGAGTTATCTGCATACTAGCCTGCTTTTACCCATGGGAGCTAAAGCGATCTCTAACAGAGATGGCCTCAAAGAGAAGACAAGAAAGAGCAGAATAAAGTCTCAGGTGGCATGGGATGAAGATGCAGCCAAGAGAACAGAGAAGGAGCAGTCAGAGAGGGAAGGGAGGAAGGGGAAGAGAAGTCCCAGATGGTCATGGGTTGATTGTTGTGAAAAATGGCCCAGTGAGGGGGGGAGCGCGTGCAAAGCTTCAGATAGCTGAAGGAGTCTGAGAACTAGAAATGACTCCTGGGGTGAGCAGCCAGGAGCTGCAGATAATTTCATTAGAGAGAGAATTCTAAAAACCAGACTTCCGGGTACTGAGGAGTGAGTGGGAGGTGAGAAAGTGGAGGAAGCCTTTGGTAAATGATTCTTTCTGTGATCTTGAGAGTGAAAGGGAGGAAAGGTAAAGGCTGTAGCTTGAGGGGATGGGAGGGTCACTTTTTCAATCGAGGGGAGGGTATGAACCTGTTTTAAGTAGCCGAGAAAGAACAACTGGTAAGAGATTGAAGACATGACCTAGCCTAGGTCTCAGTTTATAGCTGAGGGTTAAACTGAGGCTGTGAGAGATCCAGTGACTGGCTGGAGGTTGCCCATAGGGTAAGTGTCGGAGCTGGGACTAGAATCCACACCCTCTAACTTTAAATCCACTGCCCTGTGGCTCACAGAGGGATGAGAGAGATGGTGAATGGGAAGCTATCCTAGGAGAGACACCACTTCTTCCTCAAACATGGGAGTAAGGGAAGAGAGGGGAGATGGCTACGAGCCTGGCTTCAGGGATTTGTCTTAAGAACCCTCTGCCAGGCAGTTCAAGGAAGGTAATAGGGTCCTTCTCAGAACCCTGGTTCTAAAGAAATATAATGCATAGGATTATGAAGAAAATCAATTATATTGAAATATCATTATGAAATTAAAAAAAAAAAAGAACAAGTTCATGGACCCCAGTTCAACATTTCCTGATGGAAAGGGGTATAAAATAAGGGAGTAGGAAGGCCTCAGAGGGGAAGGCCTCTGCCTTCTGGGCACCACAGGAGACAAGAACATAGGCAAGGTAATGGAGGAGGGTGGGAGCCACTGCTGAAGGGAGTGGAACAAAGACAATGAAGGAAAGAAAGGCTCACGGACACCAGGGAGGCCCAGCTGGGAGGACTGGGTAGTGATTCATTCACCATAGTGGTGTGGCTTCTTCCAGGGGCATTGAGAAGCGTGAGAGGGGGAGCAGAGGATAGAGGTGCTAGGGATGTTCCAGGATTCATGAGCACTGATGGGACAGGGGAAGAAGGGAGTCGGGGAGGACACTGAATGGCTGAGCTGGCTAAATACAGAAGCCAGACTGAGTTTGGCAAAGCTCAAAGCTCAATGCCAGCTCTTAGTTATCAGAAGCCCACCCTGCTGGCTGTGCAACCTTGGATGAATTCCCTTCTCTGGCCTTCCATTTCCTCATTTATAAAATGAGCTCTGAAGTCCCTACCAGTGCTGAATCTTAGGACCAAAAGCCCCACACTTTACAATTTAATAAACTGAGGCCCAAAGAGCTATAATGACTTACTCATGGTGGCACAACTATAACCAGTCAGAAAACCTGGGTTAGAACTCAAGTCTTTGGAGCCCAGAGCCAGGCTCTTTCTACTGTAGGTGGAATGGTGACGCAGGAGAGCAAAGCTTGAGAGCCCTTCTCAAGCATGAGGGTCATGGTTGGGCTTGGAGCAGAGAGGCAGAAGTGTTTTCTATATTCTTTTAATACAAGTCTTTTCTATATCCTGTCATAAACCAGATTAAAGTGAAATTGAAACCCAGCATGTCTTCCCCAAAACTGAGTGGCTTAAACCTGGTTTCATCAGTAGAAGAGATTGGCGGATCATCTTAAGAACTAATGTGGCAATGTGGGGAAAAAGGACCAGAGGAGAAATCAAGAGACCTAAGTTCAAATCCCTTCTCAGACACATAATTTCATCCCTTAAAGCCACCTCAGAGTTTTTGTTTTAATCTGGAAAAAGAGACTAATAACACTTTTAATCAGAGCTATAACTAGGGCAGGGCAGTCAGGGATATGCTCCCAGCTGCTAAAATTTACAGGGCACTGGCAACATTCATCTGCCTTTTAGTAGCATAAAAGCAATTGAGTTCAGTGCCTACTATCAAGAATGACTTATAATGGGATGTTGCCAGATGGCATCCTCTCCTCCCCCACATCTTCCCATCTGATAAGATAAGGGAATATTTCATTCTGCCCACCCCAGGAGCCAGATTTATTGACTCTGATTTTTACTGCTTTTCTTGCCTCAGAGTATTATTATGAGAGATATCACCAATAAACTTGACTTTGACAGTGCAGCAGGCACTGTATGCCTTCTGGCCTGGGATAGACGAAATAAGGGCCCCAGGCAAGAAGGAAGGATAATTGTGCAACCCTGTGTCAGTGGCCTAGGAGTCTAGCAGCAACAAAGTCCCCAACCTCACTGAGACTCTAGCAGCACAGAGCACTATCAAGCATCAATATTATAATATTTTCCATAAAGCTTACAAAGCAGTTTCTTTATGATGTCCCTGTAAAGTTGATAGCACTGACGTCCCCAAATAAAGAGGAGAAAACTGAGACCCGGAAGTTAAATGACCTCTTTCCCCCACCCCCAATCCTTGTGGTCATCATGACAAGTATTTCTTAAAGGCCAGCTGTGGGCAGAGCACAGAGCTAGTGGGCGGCAGAGCAAGCTCACCCCAAACCTGGGAGTGCCCACCGCGCTCAGTTCTACCATGTGGCATGTGAGGAGTTTTTATTCAATAGGAAACTCAGTTCCTTGTCTCCCTCCCCATTTCTGGCACATGGGGGGGAGGGTGTGTGTGTGTGTGTGTGTGTGTGTGTGTGTGTGTGTGTGTGCGCGCCCGCGTGCGCGTGCGTGCTTGTGCTCCCGCATGTGTGATACTGTGCTGAAATAAATCATGCAGGATTATATTTTGGCATAGGGCTGACCACAGGGCCAATGCTGGATGAAATTGGTGATGAAATTGATGAGTGGACTTCCCTGACCTGTCTCCTGGTGTCTTCTCCTCTCTTCTTCCCCAGATCCCCTTTGGCTGGGGTCCCCCAGGTCCCCACCACCACCACCATTCTTCAGTCCCATCCAGCCTCCCCCTCCCCTAGAACAATGCCTCCATGGATCAGACTGTGCTATCCCCACCCTGCCACAGTACAAATGTATCTGTCCTGTACTCCATTGCCCCAGGACCTACACCTTGTTAGTTCATCTGGCAGACCGATATGTGAGTGGTTATAAATGGCAGATAATGGCCTAACATGTCTCCCCTGCTAGGCAGCATTGAAACAAGGACCTTGAGCCAAAGCCCAGCCAGCAGGAAGATCTGGCAGACTGGGGCTTGGTTATGAGGTTTCCCTACACGTAGCTTTGAGAGCCTAGATTTGGATCTGGAAGGGGCCTTAGAGATCATTCTGTCCAAACTATTCTTTTTTTTCTTCAAGATGGGGAGACTGAGGCCCACAGGGACAACATCATACCAAGGTCTCATCCTGTCTGACACCTTTATCAACACTTTGTCCATAGTTTGACATTAAGGGCAGCTAGGTGGCTCAATGAATAGAACGTTTGCCCTGGAGTCAGGAGGACCTGAGTTCAAATGTGGCCTCAGACACTTCACTTAACACCAGCCATATGACCTTGGGCAAGTCACTTCACCCCAATTGCCCTGCTTTCCCCCAATCAAAAAAAAAAAGAAAAAAATAGTTTGACATTAGAGGGGAAACTGAGGACTGAAGAGAAGAAAGCCTAGCACAAGCTCCTACCCATAGATGGTGCTCAGGAAATGTCTGTTGAATGAATAGATAAGGGCATGTTAAGATTGAGGTTCAAGAAGAGTCCCTACCCTACTGCTGAGATCGCCTACCCTCATTTGAAGCTTCTTTTGAAGGAGAAATCCTCACCTTCTAGCTCAGAGAGGCTAGGATTCTTCACCCAATTTCTGGGTCCTTCTAGCTGGGTCCCCCAAGAACACAGCCCTGGGGGCCTCTAGCCCTTGACCACACTTCTTTTTCCTTTGATTTGTTTCTCTCCTGCCCTCTTGGACAGGGTGCCAAGTCCAAGGGCCCTCTGAGCCTGACCAATGAACTCTTTGTTTTCCAGTCCATTTACGAGCGGCAGGGAATTGCAGTGATGACCCCCACAGTTCCAGGGAGTCCAAAGGGCCCATTCCTGGGCCTCCCTCGAGGTACGATGAGAAGGCAAAAATCAATAGGTAAGGCATGTGGTCGTTCTCTTAAGCAGCTCCCATCCCTGAACAAGTGAGAGTGGGGGAGGGAGACCTCCCTAAGAGCCATGGTGGGAGGAGGCAGACGGCCAGCAGGCAAACCCCAGGGTACCCTGAGCCTTTGGCTGCTTTTGGCCCTCTTCCCCAGCAACCTGCCTGCTGCCCAGCCCCCCAGAGCCCAGGCCTCTAGTCCTGCCTGCCCTCCAGGCTCATCTGACCCAGTTTTGAGTATTCCAAGCTGTGTTACAACTTTTCTGTCTAAACCAATCCCGTAAACAAAAGACATCTTGGGCAAGAGTTTCCCTAATGTGGTATAAGCTCAGTATCCCTTGTCTTGCTGTCAGGCCCTCTCTCTTCATGAGATTTCATCTTCCGAGGTCCCAGCCCTTCGCCCTCTGCTAGAATGAATTTGCTGAAATCTGGCATGGGCCAGCTTGGGTAAAATGAATAAGACAGCCTTTTCTTTGGGCTGAGTTCAAAACAAACTCAAGGAAGAAGCTTTGGCTAAAACTACGTTCAGAGATACCTTTTCTCCGTGACAAACGTTATCTGGATCCCCATGAATTTATAGAGAAAGATAAACTTTCTCACTTGAACCCAGCCCTTTTCCTAGATAATCCAGAATTTGTTTAATGCAGAAAAGTCCCCTTAGCCAGTAGACAGCAGGAGCCTGTCCAGGTGACTTTAGGTGATGTGTTCTATGTGACCAGAAGTACCCGCACAATATGTGTGCCCAAAGACAGTGTAGGGGGAGCTCAAACTTGACCATTCCAGGGATACTTCTCTGGTTTGGGGGGGAGGGGAGCTTTGCTATGTCGTTCTCAGGACTAATCATCAAGAAGTGTTCTCTGCATTCTTCCTGTTAGCGTGTGACTTGTTTGTTAGCAGGGTGGGGTGCGGGTGGGCCATGCTGCTGAGGAGGCATACCCCCACTGACCCTCGGTCATGGGAGTGCCTCATGCTCATAGTGTGGTGTGACCAGCCAAGTCGGAAGCAGCACTAAAGCCATGGTGGATGATTGGCTCTGGTAAATAACCCAGTTACTAACCACTGATTTCCTCTTGTCAGACAGCAGAATCTTTCTATCAGGTTAGTGAATCTCTATAGTCTAAAATCTGTAATTTCAATGTAACACCCTTTGCTCCATAAGGTGTATTCATCAATGGTGGCTCCTTGGAAACTCAACCATTGGCCAACGCACCTGGAGCCAGTGGTGACTCCGAGCCCTCGGTTGTCCCAAAAGCACTGGTGATGCCAAGGATGCTTTCCCCAAGGAGTATGTCCCATTGAGAATACCCTTATCGAATGAAAGTTGTTGTTGTTTTTTTAATCTCAATCAATGATTAGTTCATCATAGGAATTTCTTTTTTCTAAAAAGCTCTCATTTGGCTCCCTCTCTGAAATCTTGCATGCCCCCTGTCATTACAAAATGGCTGTCCGCGTCCATTGGTTCGTGTTTTATATTGCTACTCACCTTTCACCAGTGTTCTGTTTTCATTGTATTTTCATGGTTTTTGGATGATTGAGAAGGAAATCTCCCAGCCCCCAAGCAACACAAACTCCAGTTATTCAGTGATGGGCTTGTAAGGAAAGACTGCTTTGTGGGAAATTAGTAGCATTCCTGCATAGGCTGTAGAATATTAATAAATTCTGACCTAACCCCCATCCCTCCCCCTACCAGTATGACTTTATTTGTCCCAAGGAAGCTCAAATGAGCCCTGGGGAGGCCACAGATGACGGTAAGAGTGTAGAAGGTAATGAGTTGCCAACCACAGGGCTCCTTACCCAAATCCCATTATGGAGTGGAAGAGGGAAGAATCATCCAAAACTCTGTCTGTGATTAGTCAGTTCAGTGGGCAAGAAATGAGTGTTCATGAGGCAAGAGACAGAGGTTCTGTCCAGGCGGAAAGCAGAGCCTCCAGCCAAGCCTAACTCACCTCCCTGATGTCAAACTCAAAAGCCCTTTATGGTCTTTATTAGGCTCAACACTGAGAGTGGCCACGTTGAAGACCAGTCCCTCGGCCACCAAGGCCTGTAGCTCCCAGGCTCAGGTCTGCCGGTGCTGCCCATAAAAGTGCCTCCAGCAGGCATCAGCATGTCTTAATCTCTCCTTCCATCCCCCAGAGGAGAGATTTCTTTTCTTCTTTTGGCCCAGAAACACACCAGTTAATGACTCGGACAGTGCTATGCTCTGGGTGGGCATGTGTGTGTGTGTGTGTGTGTGTGTCTGTCTGTCTGTCTTATGCATGTCTTAACCTGTGGCTGTTGAGAAGCCACAGAACGGCAGATTATGCAGCATTGAAGTGACCAGATAGGGATCCCTTTGGATAACTAACAGCGGGTCTCACTCCTTCTCTGCTTCCAGGAATAACAGAGGAAGAGCGCCAGTTTCTGGCTCCTCCCATGCTAAAGTTCACAAGAAGCCTGTCTATGCCAGACACCTCCGAAGACATCCCTCCTCCTCCCCAGTCCTTACCTCCTTCACCACCGCCACCCTCCCCAACAGCTTACAACTCCCCCAAGTCGCCGACAGCCAGACCCTATGGGACGATCAAACCCCCCTTCAATCAGAATTCAGTCCCCAAGGTCTCCCCTTCCCCTCGGCCTGAGAACATCGGCACGGTGATGAGGGAGAAGGGCATGTTTTACCGGAGAGAGTTGGACCGCTACTCCCTCGACTCAGAAGACCTGTACAGCAGGAACGTGGCCGCCCAGGCGAACTTTAGGAACAAGCGGGGTCAGATGCCAGAAAACCCCTATTCCGAAGTGGGGAAGATCGCGAGCAAGGCTGTTTATGTCCCCGCCAAGCCAGCCAGGAGGAAGGGGATGCTGGTGAAGCAGTCCAACGTGGAAGACAGTCCTGAGAAAACCTGCTCCATCCCCATCCCGACAATCATCGTGAAGGAGCCATCCACGAGCAGCAGCGGCAAGAGCAGCCAGGGCAGCAGCATGGAGATCGACGCTCAGGCGGGTGAGCCGCCAGGGCAGCTGCGGCCAGATGATAGCCTCAGCGTCAGCAGCCCCTTCGCGGCAGCCATCGCCGGAGCCGTGCGTGACAGGGAGAAGAGGTTGGAGGCCAGGAGGAACTCGCCAGCCTTCCTCTCCACGGACTTGGGCGATGAGGACGTGGGGCTGGGCCCGGGGCCTCCCGCACCCAGGACGAGGCCTTCCAAGTTCCCAGAGGACGAGATGTTTGCCGACGAGGACAGCCTGGGCCAGCTGCCATCACCCACTCCAGTAGCGGCACCAATGGAGGCCGAGAACCATTTCGGCAGCAGCGAGGCTAGCGGCCAGAGTGACCCGGGCAGCGTGAGGACATTGAATTCTGTCCCCAAAGCAAAAGGCCCTGAGAACAATGCTGGGATGGCAGCCAAGGGTGGGAGCGCAGTCAGCCCTGATAACTACGTCCATCCCCTCACTGGAAGGCTTTTAGACCCCAACTCACCGTTGGCTCTAGCCCTCTCGGCCAGAGATCGAGCACTGAAAGAAACCCAGCAGGGTCCCGGCAAGGGGGAAGCAGCCAAGGCAGATCTGAACAAGCCCCTATATATTGATACCAAAATGCGGCCCAACATGGAGCCCGCCTTTCCCTCCGTGGCCAGGCCGAGCACGCGCGGCCCGCTGAGGAGGCAGGAGACGGAGAATAAGTACGAGCTGGACAAGGACAGGAAGGGGGACGAGAAGAAGAACATGCTCATCAGCATCGTGGACACCTCCCAGCAGAAGCCCGCTGGCCTGCTCATGGTCCACACCGTGGACGCCGCCAAGGTGGCTGACTCCCTGGAAGAGGAAGACGAGAAAGCGGACGTGAACCCAGAGCCAGAACGCTCTCCAACTGAGCTGCCCGAAAGCATTCCCGAAACCGAAGGTGCTTTACAGGTCTCGGCCGCCGGCCCAGGCAAGGTGATGGCGCCCACGGGCTCCGTGGACGAGCCAGTCGTCTTGCCCTTCCGTATCCCGCCCCCTCCTCTGGCGTCCGTGGATCTAGACGAAGATTTTATTTTTACAGAACCATTGCCTCCGCCCCTAGAGTTTGCAAACAGTTTTGATATCCCTGACGACCGGGCCGCTCCAACTCCCCCTCCCACAGACCCGGGGAAGCCGAGGAAAGACTCCCCCCAGTCCCCTTCACCCGCCCCCAGCCAATCAGCCAACTCCATGGACAGTAAGAAACCGGCAGGGCTTTCAAACTGTTTGCCAGCCTCGTTCCTGCCGCCCCCAGAAAGCTTTGATAACGTCACTGACTCCGGGATCGAGGAGGTGGACAGCCGGAGTAGCAGTGACCACCATCTTGAGACAACCAGCACTATCTCCACCGTTTCCAGCATCTCCACCTTGTCCTCAGAAGGGGGCGAGACCCTGGACACGTGCACGGTCTATGCAGATGGGCAGGCATTTATGGTTGACAAGCCCCCTGTACCTCCGAAGCCAAAAATGAAGCCCATGATCACCAAAAGCAATGCACCTCACAAGGACGCCCTGGGAGAAGAGAGCGCCGACGGCTTTGGGATGCCCCTGCCCGCACAGGCGCCCGCGCCGCCCCCGCCGCCCGCCGGCGCCCAGCCAGGGGGGACCGCAAAGGTTCTCCAGCAAAGGACCTCCAAGCTGTGGGGAGATGTCCCCGAAGTCAAAAGCCCGATTCTCTCAGGCCCAAAGGCGAACGTCATTAGCGAATTGAATTCAATCCTACAACAAATGAACCGAGAGAAATCTACGAAACCAGGGGAAGGATTGGATTCGCCGACTGGAACCAAAACCGCCAGCCTCGGTACAAGGTAAGTGCTGGGGGGTGGCTCACCCAGCGACCTGCGCATCCCGGAGCAGGTGCCAACATAGGTCTCCACGAAAACAGCCGAGGGCAAGCCTCTGCAAACACAGGCGGCCCCACTGGGCTTCTGCGATGAGAACCGCCCAAAGGCTTCAGTTAGGCCTAGCAGCTTCTCTCCCGCATTCACCTGGCACACCCCTTAAAGATGGGCTGCCGTGGATCAGAGGCCTCGGCTAGGTGCCGCGAGGAGTCTGCCCAAGCCCCGGGTCGGCACACAGCCTGCGTTTCCCAGAAACTGGGAAGATGTGAAAGGAGCAGCCACTGGGGTCTGGAAAGTGGAGGAAAGGCCGTACTGGTCCGCGGTCGGGCGTATGGCCCCTTGTCTGTCAGGAGCTGGCATCAGCTCTCACTTCACTATGGAAGGGTCACCACCTGGAAAGAGGAAAGGAACAGAAATAGGCTGAGGGACAGAGTAGTGATGCAGAGACGCAGATTGGTGTTGGATTGAGTGAGGAAAAGCCAGCGATCAGCGATCAGGGCTGCCCGTAGTGGGAGAGACTCATGGGAAAGAGGTGACCTCCTCCCTGTGATAGACGACTTCTCAGGAGGGCTGGAGGGGCCAGTGGTCTGTTCCAGAAAAGACCAGGCCTTTCTAACTCAATTCACTTAATCCTTTTACTCAGGGCCTTGTGTTAGTTACTGTGTTAGGTGTTGGGCATACAGAGAAAAAAAATCAAAGCATCCTTCCTCTCAGCAAGCTTACTGTTCTACTGAAAGTAAATGCCCATCTCAATACACCAGACAATGTGCCTAGAAATTGTGGACATAAGAGCTAAGAAGTCATTTTCCAGGGGAGGGGAGAGGGAGGAGAGGAGGAGGATGGTAATCAGGGTAAGGCTTCCTAGAGGAGGTAACATGAGTTGAGTTTTGAGAGATGCTGGGGGATGATCACCAACATGCTGGGATTCTGGGGAGGCAGGATTTATGTGGCCTCAGTGACAAGTACCCACCACTATTCTAATCAGCCGCCAGTGTAGAAGAGAAAGCAGCCTGTGGTCCACGAGAGCACACAGCCTCATGGAACCTGAGTCTGACTGACAGCAGCATTTGTTCAGCTCCCATGCCTGCCCATCTGCATAACAGGGAGGACAAAGGGCGGGGGGATGTCACACAGTAGGACTGGGCTGCAGGAGCGGGTCTTTTCATGGCCAGCCCAGTGCTCTTTGACCAGCCCATCATGAGACCCCTCCCTCTCCTGGAGACCCGAACCTGGGAACCAACGCCATCAGGGCACAGAGACTGGGCTTCAGCTCTGGCTGAAAGGATGCACCTAAGCCTCGATTCTCTCCAGAGTAGCTAGAGATGTTTGTGCCTGCATATGTGGCTTTGGGAGAGCCCTCAGGCAAACACACACACATACGCGGGCACCCTGTTTCCTGAAGGGAGTCCTGGTGCTCTGATTTTGGAAGTATTCTGCAGTGGTGGTAGAGGCTTCCTCCCTGGTGACACACCCCAAGGGAGGCCTCCATTGCCGCTTAATGCTTCAACAAGTGTTTGGTCCTTGAAGGGAACACTCAAAATGGAGTGAGGGGACCTGGCTTGGAATGCTAACTTGGCCATCTCTTGCCCATATCACCCCTGGGCAAATCAGTCCATCTGTCCCTGCCTCAGTTCCCTCACCTGTAAAATGGGGGGAGGGGCCTCTTAGGTCCCTTCTAGCTCTTGATCTTATGAAACATCACGAGATTTAGATGAAGAGTTACTATAGAAAGTGTTCTTATGAACCCCCAGCATTGAGGAAAGAAGGGAGCCCAGGGCCTTGTCTCCAGAGAGATACAGCCCAGTGGAGCAAACAGAAGGAAAAGCAGTGACAGAAAAGGAGAAAGCCGTGCTTTCTTCAGTGGGCTCAGGAGCCTAAGCACAGGGGGCCCACAAGGCTTCCCCAGGCTGGAAGATGAGGGAGTGGGACAAGATGGCCCCGGATCCCCCTTCCTGCGTGGCTTTGGACAGGTCTCCTTCCCTCTCTGGGCCAAAGTCCTGCATCCCAGGGGTCTCTTTAAATAGCCTGCCCCCCTTAGCACTGTTAGATAGAACTGTCCGGCTTCCAACGCATTTACGAATGTCATTGTCCCATCAGATCCTCACACCTGGGAGGGAGGGTCTGTCATTATCCCGATTTTACAGATGAGAAAAGCAAGGCAAACAGAGAGGTAAAGTGACTTGCCCAGGGTCACACAGCGAGTGTCTAAAGTCAGAATTGGACTTGGGTCTCCTGAATCCAGGCCCAGTGCTCTGTCCATACTGCACCACCTAGATGACTAATAAAGGATTATTGCTTGATCCAGACCAAGCTGTGTCTGAACAAAGCTATGCAGCCTCTACATGCATCCCTCCAGTGAGGGGGAACTCACTCCCTCCTGGGGCAACCATGCCACTTTTGGACAGCCTCCATTGTTAGGAAGGGTTTCCTGATATCAATCCTTCCTCCGACTCTCTGACTCTCACCATCTTCCCTCTGCTCCCTCTCCCACCTCTCAGAACAAGTCAGAGCCCTCCCTAGCTGGAACTGGTGTGTTTTCACTATAGTCCCCAAAGAATCCTAATTGCATTACTCTCTGATGTCAATGTCCTTTATCCAAGCACTGATGGAAGCAGAAAACTGCCTACAGGGAAGGATCCCTGGTTTGGAGCATCAGCTCATCACTGCAGGACCAGGGGCCCAGCCTGTGCAAGGCTTATCTTTGGGGACCCCCCTGAGCATTTAGAAATGAGGCTGTGAGCAGCCCCCTTAACTCCATCTCTGGAAGAGGCATCAGAAGTGGACTGTGGACAAGGTACCCCCTTGAGAGAGGGCAGAAGTCTGGGCACTTGCCTGGGGCAGGCCTGAATATTTAGAAATGCCCCCCACCTGAGGGCACTATGGAAGAGCATCCCTCCAGGTTTCCAGGGTTTGGTCACCAGAGAGACTCAGTACTGGGGAGCTGTCCCTGGCCAGAGCCAGAGAAAGGCCATCACCCTGAGCTGTGGCTGCACCAAGAGCAGGACCGAGGCTTTGCAGGGAGGGGACCACATCTTATGTTTCCTCCATGACTCCCTGCAGGCCTCATCAAACTCTCTGGTAGAAGAGGAGGATGGCGATTGGCCAAGGCATTCTCTGGTTGCCACTAAGCCTCCAGAGGCCAGTTCCTTGTCTTACTTACTCTGAACAAAGTCCTAAGAGTGACCCTGGGCAGGTTCCTTCCTTCTCTGGGCCTTGGATCAGATGCCTCCCAGGTCCCTGACAGCTCCTACTGTAAGAGCCTTCAGTATCCCTAAAGGAAAGAATAAAGCTGGGGTCTGAGGCCCTTAGGATTTAGTCTGGACTGGACATGAGCTGCAAGCTGTGAGCAGCAGCATGTTCCGGGCCAGGGAGGAGGAAGGTGACTGGAGCTTCAGAGCCTCTATTAATGAGTCCTGGCAAGCCCCCTTGAAGTGTGACAGACCGCAGTCTGCCTACATCCGTTTGCTTCATTCCTTTCTGGCGTGCCTGGCTGATCCCCACGTCTGTTTTTGGGCCCAAGTTCTAGGGTTCCATGTATGTGCATATGTGGGCATGTGTACATATATGTACACAGACATGTCCTGGTCAATGGAACCTTCTCTGGCAGGTGCCGTTTCCCCTGTGGAATGATAGGATCTTAGCAGCCTCGTTCAGGGGAAAAGTACTGGTTCTGTATTCGGAGGGCTTGGGTTCAAATTTGCCCTCTGACCCTCATCACATGTACGATCTGGGGTGAGTCATTTAACCTGTGGGGCGTTCGGGCTTATCACTGTTAGATGTTGGGGGACTCTCAGGCCCCTCACAGGTCTGGCTCTCTGGTCTCCTCTGTTACTTTGGCCAAGTCACTTAGCCACTCCATCCCGTCTTAATAAATCTGGCTCATCCTCTCTGATCCTCCTGAACCTGATTCTGCTCCAGGGTGGCAGCTCTCCCCTTCAGCTTGGTGCCGGCTGCAATTTGAATGGATACCCTGCCATCTATGCATTTATATAAGTCACTGAAACAGTATTGAATAGAAAAGGCCAACCACAGATCCCTAGGTCACTCCCCTGGAGACCTAAAGTCACTAATAACTTGCTGCCTTAACTTACCCTCCCTTCATTCAGGACTCCATCATGGTGGGGGGCCACTATTAACTGAGCAAACACTGAACCAGCCCCCTTCTCCAGGGAGCGATGAATCCAAGGATTGTCCAAAGCCATCTTGACCCATGGAGAGGACTGGAAACCTGAGACGCCCAAATGCTGGGTCTGCAAAGAGCAGCCCTTTGGACGATGGCACTCCTCCAAGCTCTGTTCCCTTATTTGAACCTCCCACCCTCACTGGGAGGGAGACAGGGCCAACGTCCAGTCCCCATCTTACAAATGAGAAAGTTGAGACATGAAATGACTGGGTCTTGTCCACAGTAACCTAGCCCTCCCCAGCAGTTACAGAGCCTCATGTTGGAGCTCCGGCTCCTTGCTGTAATTCAATTCAACTAATGGTGACTTAAGTACCCACTGTGTGCAAGGCATGTCCTCCCCACTGTCTCTTGCATCTGCCCCCTTCTGTCTACTCCCTCCACCTCTGGTCCAGTGCAGGACCTCATCCGCTTCCCTCTGGATGATTGCAGTGGCCTCCTCACTGGCCTCCCTGCCACCAGCCTCCACTCCTCCACCAAAGGAAGCTCCCCAAAGTTCATCTCTGGCCCCAACACTCCCCAGCTTGAAACCCAGGGACCCTGCCTCTGCCTAGAAGCCCCTCTTCCATCAGACTCCCACCTGTCTGGCTAACCTCTCATGCTCCTTCCTTCTCACATTCTAGACTCCAGCTAGACTGGGCTACTGGCCATTTCAAACCTTGGGCTTCCGTCTTTCCCAGGCCTGAAACACTCTCCCTTCTCATCCCTGTTTCTCGAAGCCATTGCCCTGTGAGTGTTGTCTCCTCCAGAAAGTCTTATCTGATTGTCCTAGTGTTTTAATCTTCTCTCTCCCTGTCTCTCTCCCTCCCTCCCTCCCTCCCTCTGTTTCTCTCTCTGTCTCTCTCTCTGTCTGTCTCTCTGTCTCTTCTCTCTTTCTCTCTCTCTGTCTCTCTGTCTCTGTCTCTGTCTCTGTCTCTCTCTCTCTCTCTCTCTCTTCCACTCCCCCCCCCCCAGGAGACCCTTAGCGCCTTGAGGAAAGAGACTGGTTTCTCTTCTTGTTGCCAGTCCTCAGCACTAGCACAGTGCCCTATATAGAGTGTTTGATAAAGGTTTGTTCTTGTGGATTAGTTGTTGTTCAGTCATTTTCAGTTGTATGTGACTCTCCATGACCCCATTTGGGGTTTTCTTGGCAAAGATACTGGGGTGGTTTGCCATTTCCTTCTCCAACTCATGTTATAGATTAGGAAACTGAGGCAAACAGGGTGAAGTGACTTGCCCAGGGTCACACAGCTAGGCAGTGTCTGAGGCCAGATTTAAACTGAGGAAGATGAGCCTTCCTCACTCCAGGCCTGGTGCCCCCTCCCCTGCACCACCTGGATGCCCGTTGTTGAATGGATGCAAGTTCAAGTCCTAACTCAGCCATTAACTAACCTTATGACCTTGGTTGGGTCTCATTCTCCTCAACCATTAAAGCGATGGGATAGATAGACCTTTCAGCTCTGAGATTCTAATATCCAGCCTGCTCATCCTTTCAGAGCTGGGAAGGGCTCAGATCACCTGGGGATCTTCCTAATTAGCTCTGTGCCTGATCCTGAAAAAGATGAGTAGTGAGCTCCTCATCACTGGAACCATTCAAGAGAGGCTGGATGGCCACTTGTCTTATGGGTAGGGAATTGGACTAGATCACCTTTTAGCTCTGCGCCTCGGTGGTCCTGTGTGACACAGTGCCTTACTGCTCTCCTCACTTGCCCCACACTCTTCCATAGCTCTGTGAAATCACATAGTGATGATGGTCTTTCAGATACAAGATCAATCCAGTCTGGTTGCTCAGAATTCTTTCTGCTGCCTCAAATGTGGAGAAAGCTTTGAGGATACCAGCCAGATTTGGCAAAGCTCCCATTCCCTGGTGCCCATTGGCATGTGGGCAAAGAAGATTGCAAAGAGGTCAGTGAACCCTTCCAGTGGAGAGAAGTCTGACTGTCCTAGAAGCTTTGTGCCAGACAAGTCAATGATGAGATTCAGACACAGGACCCTGGCTCTCAGTTTGTCCGATAGAGCTTTGGAACCAGCCAGGAGAATTTACCCCCAGCACCCAATTCTGTCTACACTCTCACTCCATTCTTGGAACCTGGGGACGTGGGCACAGTCTACAAGGAAGACCTGGGACTTTAGGAGCAGGAGACCTGACTTGATTGCCCTAAGATTCTGGCCAAGTTCATTTGCTCCTCTGTGACTCGTTTTCTCTTCTTCCCCAAGTGAGTCTGTAAACTCTGTGCCACTGCCTCTACCACACGCCACAGTCAAGGAAACATCCCCTGATGGTTAATGATAATCAGAGCAAAAACTGGCATTTTTCTCTGAGTTTTAAAGACTACACACATTCTCACTTCATCTTCCTAATAACCTGATGTGGTAGAGATGGCAAACAAGGCTTTTCATTCCTATTTTAAGGGTGAGGCCCAGAGGACGGTCCCACTACTGGCAGGTGTTGGGAGTGGAATTCGAGCCCAGGTCTCCAGGACCCAAGAACTGTGCAGCATCCTTCCAAGCCACTTTGGAAATATGCGTGCCATACAGGAACCTGAAGTTAGGGGGGAACAGGAAAGTCAGGTGGTGGGTGTCAGCCTGCGTAAACTATAAAGGAGATGAGCCAGGTGGGGCTCAAAGTGGGCAGCCCTGGCATCTTCCTGGTGCCCAAGTAATGGTGGAAGGGCCTCACGAAAACTGCCATCATGGTGGGCAGAGCCCCTGTGGGACTTCATGGGAAAACGTGGCCATGATGCTCAGAGTCTGTCCAGCCAGTGCAGGCAGGCCCTGACTGAACACTGCCCAGGACAGGGTCACAGTTCAAGGCTGAGGCTCCCGTAGAAACACTGGGGTCCCTCTTGCCCTGATGCCTATGCCACTTTGCTGCAGGGCAGATGTCCTGGCTTTGTACAGAGGGCAAACTCCCACCGGGACAAGAGAATGAACAGGTTCATTGGAGCAGAAAGGGGCCCTTTGCTTGAAAGAGAAAGAAACCCCAGGCCGGGGCACACCCAAGGGCCCCCAGTGCCGAGGGCCAGGGCAGGGGCCCCGAGTGCCTGCTCTGGCCATGCCATGACAGCTGCATTGTCTGCATCGCACAAGGATTTTTAACTTTGAATTGATGTGTTGTTGGACTGTCAAAATGAAAGTGTTTGCAAGAAAGACAGAGACAGACAGAGATACTACCAGTCACACGTGGGCTTTTTTGCTTGCTTTCTTTCTTTTGAAAAAAGCTTTCATGGCTCCTTTTAGATTTGCTTAAAGAAAATGGGAGAGGGGGGAAGAACACCAGGCTTTTTATCAGGCCAGCAAATTCCTGGGTGCTCCGCCTGGGATCCAAGGGGTTGCTAGGCAACCTAATGATCAGTGCAACCTGGAGGATCCAGTGCCTAGTGATGACTGAGCTGTGGCGGAGCAGGACAGGCCTGGGTTCAACTCCACCAGGGGCTTTTTCAGCCATCAGGATGAGTCTGGAAGGCTCCAGCAGCCCTCCCCAGAGACCCAGGGGGGCAGCAGGTGGGATGGGAGGGATGGGGAAGAAGCGGCTCCCACTGTGGAGGCTCCCCATTCCTAGAGTCACTCAGAGAAAGGGATTCAGCCTTTATTAAGCGCCTCCTGTAGCAGGTACTAGGCTAAGCACTGCTTACAAATATGCTTCCATTTGAATTACCCAGCAAGGGAGCACCTTTAGAATCAGACTGTGGTTTTTAGCCCTTTTCTCTCCCTCCTTTTTAAGTTATGTGCCTGTAAGGCAGGAAGGTTGTGCTCCTCATCTAAGCTTGAGGCTCTCTGACCAGGGCTGTCAACCTCTCTGTGACTGGGGTTTTCCATTTCTAAAGTAAAACCAATGGAGAGGCCACGTGGGGCAGTGATGAAAGTCCTCTGCTCACTATGGAGTCAAAGATCCTGGGTTCAAATCCCACCCCTGGCTCTTCCTGTGTGACCGGGGGTAGTCATTTCCTGCCCAGAGGTGCAGTTTCCTCCTCAGTACACTGAGGGGGCTGGCCCAGATGGCCACTGAGATCCTTTCCAGAGCTAGATCTGGGGCGTAAATTATTGCCCTCAGCATGGGCAGGCAGGCCTCTGCCTCCTCCCCGGGCCCTCCAGCCAGGGCAGGCTGGGGACCAGCCAGCAAGGGCGCTCCCTCACCTCACCTCGCCTCACCTCACCTCACCTCACTTCACCTCATTTGTTGCCATGCTCTTGTCTTCCTTTTCAATTCATGATGCCATTCCATTTTGTCATTTTTCCATCTGCTCTCACGGTCGCTGGAAACAGAAGAGGGTCGTGCTGACTACAAGTAAGTGGGGCCTGTGGGGCAGCCCAGACGCCCTGGGCCGCATGACTCTGTCTCTCACTCTCTGACCCTTGGGGCTCTGGAGAGGCCTCCTCTGGGCTCCCTTCCCCCGAGCCAGAAAGCAGGGCCCACAGGCAGGTTCAGCTTCCTGGGCAGCTCACCCTTTATCTGGCTAGAAACCTCAGGCTGCCTTCTTGGCCTTCCATCCTAACTGACACTAAGGTCACACAGCTAACAGGTAGGGAGCCTGACTCTCCCAACCCCAGGCCCAATGCCCACTGACCTACAGTAGGACCACTTTGGAGCAAGCATCCCCTGCTCTGTGTCCCCGCTGGCCTTCAGAAGCCATCAGCAGCTCAGGGAGGGCCTCTGCACGCCAGGAGGCCAGAGGGCAGTACCTGTGTGCTGATGCATTTTCTGGCAAAGGAAACAGATTTTTCACATTTAAAATGGGAAAAGTCCCCCTTCCCAAAGGCCAGCAGCCCAGGAGGTGATCACGGTCCCATGTCAGCTTGGAGGGAGGTCACCACACCATTAATTACTTTTGTCAGTGGCTTGGCATTAAGGCAGAGGTGGCCTGTTCATCAAACTTACAGATGCCATAGAGCTGGAAGTCTTCAGTATTCCACAGGCTGATAGTCAGGGTCCCACAAACACTTAATAAGCACCTAGTATATGCCCGGAATTCTGCTAGGCATGGATCCTGTTCCTCCCTTCAAGGAGCTGACACTCAATTTGGGGCTAATCATGGGTCTTGAAGAAGTAAATCTACACAGGGAGTGTTTGGGTCAGAATCCTGGGCCATATCTAAGAAGACAAAAGCTCTGTATTTCTGATGTGTTTCTGGGTGTGTGTGTGTGTGTGTGTGTGTGTGTGTGTGTGTGTGTGTGTGTGTGTGCAACCTGCGTGTCTACACAATGTCCCAAGAGCTTAGTGCTGCCACAAGCTTTAACAGCCTAAGGCTACACCAAGACTTAAAGCCTTGGACACAGCCTGCCATCGCTATATATTATATGATATATATGATATATGTGAGATGGCAATATATTATGTAATCATGCTTATTATGTAATATATGATGCTGGCATTTATACAGCACTTTAATGTTCACAAAGCGCTTTATAGATGTTAACTCATTTGATCATCACAATGCTGGGGGGCAGGTGTTATGATGAGTCTCATTTTACAGATGAGGAAACCGAGGCATCCTGCCAGGGCCCACACGAGCACCTGTCTGTGCCTGTGTTTGAGCTCAGGTCTCCCTGACTCTGGATCTACACACCATGCACTGTGGGGCCCCTTAGTGATCGCCAGGATGTATACACAGCAACCCAGTGTAGTGGACAGAGGCCAGGCCAGTCCAGGGAGGGCTGTCTCTTCATCTTCCCCAGACAGGAGGGCTGAGTTCTGCCCCTGGCATGTAACTGTGTGGCCAGGGACGAGGGGCTGGACTGTAAATTCCAGAGGGGTGCTCGTCTGCATAGTGAGGACCTGAGTTCAAATTCTATACCTGCCACTTCCTAGCTGCGTGACTAATGCCATCACTAGATATTTCTCTGAGTCTGTGCATGCTACATATGTGTCTGTGTCTACTGGAGATATATAATGAATGGGAAGTCTTCCATTTCTGCTGGGGGAGAAAGGCTCACCTTCAGAAATGGCAGGTGTGACGGAGTGGGGTAGATGGCATTTCTCTGCACAAAAGGTCCAGGCAGGCTGCAGGACTGCCCCCTGGCCCATGGGAGGCACCAAACGCTGGTGCTGCACTGAGAAGGGAGAGTCTCCAGGCTGGACCTTGTGTCCCCTGCCCTCTCCGGCCCCCTGGACAGCAAGGGCAGCAGCCAGGACTGAAAGCAAACACAGGAGCCAAAGCAACCCCAACAAGGGCAGACTGAGGGGAGCACACGTTGTCTCTGGCTTCACACGTCCAAAGGGCTGTCCTGAAGACTGGGGGCACACCCAGGAGCCATGGAGGCCAAGGTACCAGGTGGCGTGTCTGGACAGGATCCATCCCATCGTGGAAGGGGCTGCCCCAGGAGGCAGCAGACCCTCCTTCCCGAAGGATTTCAAGCAAAGACCTACCTGCCACCTGTCAGGGATCCTCTAGAAGAGGTTCTTGGTCATAGAGCCCCTCTGGATCCCTTCCACCCCTGAGATTCTGTGAATCTGCTTGAGCAAACCACTCCATGGATGGGCAGGAACTTGGCCAAATTCTTATTCATCTCCAAATGGTCTCTACACTTTCCCCATAATGGTAAAGTTATGGGGTGGGGGAAGGGATGGAGAGGGGATACATCCATTTGTAGACTGCAGCCTTTACCTGGAGCAGCAGGGGTTCCTGGGAGAGAACAAGAATCTCCACTCAAAGGGAATTTAGATACTGGGAAATTACAATGACCACGCTTGTCCTTGAAAAAGAAAGGAGAAAGTGTACCTTCTTCCCTTCTTTGCAGAGGCAGGGGACCATGGGTGTGGAACCGTGCATACATAGACTTTCCTACTAAGCTGATGTTTTAGTTTTACTGGTCTGCGTTTTTCTTTCTTTTTTCTGATGACTGGGTCCCTGGGTAGGTAAAGGAAGAAACAGAGATTTGGAAATAAAGCTGATGCAGGAACAAAAGACATGGATAATTTAGAGAGAGGGGAGGAAGGTTTTCCCCTTGTATCTTGACAGTTCTGCTATTTGAGTCTCCCTGCCACGAACCATGGTGCCTTCAGGAGCAAGCTTGGGTGCCCCGGCCCAGTGTAAGGGGCTGATGGAGCACACTCATTTCTAAATGGGTAGCTAGTGGTACAAGAGGTAAAGCATCAGATTTGAAGTTAGGAGGACCTGAGTTCAAAGTCTGCATCTGCCACTTACTAACTGTGTGACCCTGGGCAAGTCACTTGACTGTTTTCTGCTTGTTTCCTCTTCTGTAAAAAAAAAATGGGATAATAATTATACCCACCCCCCAGGGTGATGTTTGTGAGGCACTATGCAAACTCTGAGTGACTCCAGAAAAGGCAGCTGGGAAGCCCAGTGGGCAGAGTGCTGGAAGACCCAAGTTCAGCCTCCAAAACTTACTAGCTGTGTCACCTTGGGCAAGTCCCTTACTCCATTTCCTCATCTGTAAAATGGGAGTAATAATGGCACCAACCTCTCAGAGTTTGAGGATCAAATGGGATATTTATAAAGTGCTCAGCCCAGCACCGGGCGCACTGCAGGGGCTCGGCAAGTGTTCCCTCCCTCCTTCCTTCCTTCCCTCCCTCCCTTCTCCCCTCCTTCTTTCCTTCCTTCCTTCACTCCCTTTCTCCTTTCTTTCCTTCTTTCCTTCCCTCCCTCCCTTCCTCCCTTCTTCCTCCCTCCTTCCTTCCTTTCCATCCCTTTCTCCTCCCTCCTTTCTTCCTTCCCTCCGTCCCTTCCTCCCTCCATCTTTCTTTCCTTCCTTCCCTCCTTTCCTCTCTCCTTTCTTTCCTTCCTTCCTTTCTCCCATCTATTATCACTGGCTCTTAGATCATAGGGAACCATCTGCTTAGAGACCCCGGCCCGATTCCTTCTTTTCCCTGAGGAAGACACTAAAGCCCAGAGCGGTCAGCTGACTTGCCAAAAATCACCTGAGAACAAGTAAATAACCCGGAATTTGCATTCAGGGTCTTGGCTTCCTTTGCATCTTCTCAGCATCAATCCAATGTCATCTCCTGGAGCGCTGGGGTCATCCCATTCTTTTCTTTGTAGCCCCAACACCTCCTATAGAATAGGTGCCTAATTGATGCTGGAGTTATTGATCAGGAGCACATTGGGAGACAGAAGGAGCCAAGCCCTAGCACATCCTTGCTTAAAAAATCATGACTCCAACATAGAGATTCCATTGAAGATCTACAGAGCCCTGGCTACCCAAGCTGGCTTTTCACCCACCCATGTTTCAGATTTAAGAATCAAGTGGACTGGTGAGTGGCCCTGCCAGCCCCCACTGGCACCATCCCATGGAGGAAATAACATCATGTGATGTGTGTCTGGGGCTTCACTGTCCCCCTCCCCAGGCCTGAAGCCCACAGTAATGATACCATCAAAGGAGACAGGTAGCTCTAGCCCAGAAATAGGATATAAGCTCTCAGGGTTCCCTCATGCCCTATTCCTCTGACAAGAGCCATGCTGTGGAGCACTGGGCATGGAGTCAGGAAGATCTGAGTTCAGATCCAGACTCAGACACTAGCTGTGCGACCTGGACAAGTCACTTACCCCTGTTTGCCTCAGTTTCCTCATCTGTAAAATGAGCTGGAGAAGGAAATGATGAACTGCTCCAGTATCTCTGCCAAAAGAACCCCGAATGGAGTCACAGAGAGTCAGACACAGCTGGAATGACGGAAGAACAGCCACAGTTTATACTTTGAATTGATCTTGTGTCAGAGAGATGTGTCCCCAACTCCAAGAGAAGGGCAGCACTTTGAGGGCAGGGATGGTTTCATGCACCTGCCTGGCAAGGGCCAGACACAGAGGAGGAATGGAATCGATTTGTTTGTTACATGAAATGAATCTGAACCCAAAGTTCCAACCCTCCCTTCATCTGTAATGACAGAAGTGACTGTTGGTTTTAGCAGGTCCTGAGCCTCAGTGAGATGCCTAGGAAATCCCCACAAGAAAGAAGGGAAAGAAAGAACGAAGAGGCAGCCATGGCCACGGGGAGGAATGTGGAGGACGGAGTTTTAGGATTTCCCAGGATGTGTCGGCCCCAGGTCACCTCAGCCAGGAGGTTGTCCCCCTGTGATCACCCCTGAGCACTATCCCAGACATGGCCACCTGCCCTCCCCAGAGGGAAGCAACAGGCGGCCGAACTCACCTACTACCAGTGCCCCCTCTTGTCTGGAACATCCCCAGGAGAAGATGATAGTAGTTCATTATCATTATATTATTGCTGTCAAACACGGCCAAATTCTTGGTACTTTAAATTCTGCAAAGCATGTTCTCCATAATTGCCCCATGAGCTAGAGAATGTGAGGTGCTCTTCACAGGTGAGGAAACTGAGTTACTAGCCCGTAATCACCATCAGAGGTAAGAGGCATCAGAGCTGGAATGGGGAAGCAACATGGTACCCCACCCCCCACAAGGGGCCCTAGATTTGGATCCCAACCTTGCTAGCTGCGTGGCCTTGAACAAGTCACAACCTCTCTGGTCTTCATTTTCTCCTGTCAAATGATGGGGTTGGTCTCAATGAGGGTCCTTCTGTCCCTCAAGCCTGAAAGTCTGGGACCCCACGTAGGTCTTTTTACTCCCTGACTTCCTCTTTGGGACCCCAGCCACGTGTAAGACTTTACAAGGTAACTATTAGCAAAGAGACACGTGTGGCCATTGGCACATCTCTGTAGCTGCTGGGAGGCCAGGGGTGGCCCAGGTGACTCATCTCACTAGACCTGGTGAGATGTGCAGAGCTTGGTAGCCATTTCCATGTCCTGGTTTTGAACATAGTCCCCTCATGCTTATTAAAAGAACAGGGCTTAGCAAATCGAATCCACTAGAAAATTAGCAAGAAGTAGCTCAGGTTTGCATCAGGCCTTGTGGTTAGTAAAGCACTTCATCCAGGATCTGAGATCCAGGATTGGAAGCGTGTGGGAGCCTTAGATGAAGAACCCAAAGGAAGACAGATGAAGGGTTTTCCCTGGGGCCACCATCTTTTCTTCCTTCCTTTCCTCCCTCCTTTCCCCCCTAGTACAAGGCAGAGGTGGGATTCAAACTCTCGCCCTCCCACCCCAGAGGAAGACCTGCATTACAACTCCTTCACTCTCATGGAGCCTCACTACCATTGTTGGGGGCAATTTGGAAGGTTCCTGGAGAAGGCAGAAGCTCAGAGAAACCTTGAAGAATGCTAAAGATTCTAAGAGGCAAGAGGTGAAGAGAGGCTCCATTGAACGTATAGGGAAGGCCTGTGCAAATATACGGATGTAGAACAGGGAACAGAGTGTGTGTGAGTGTGAGTGTGTGCGTGCATTTGTGTGTATGAGTATGTGTGTGCATGTGTCTGAGTGTGTGGGTGTGTGCATGTGAGTGTGCATGTGTGTGCATGAATGTGTGTGGTGTATGTGTGGTGTTTGTATGTGTGCGTGTATGTGTGTGAGTGAAATGAGACTGGAAAGGGCATGGAGAGCAGAAGGGAGGGCATTCAGTGCCTCAGTCTGTTGAATTTCAGGGACAATGGAGGAGTTTTTATTTTCTTTTGGGAGGAGGGAAGGTCTGAACTCATGATTTTGCTGCTTTGGGCAACTCCAGGTGTAGAAACTGGCTCCTCTGGTACAGATGCTGGGAATACAGAGACAGAAAAGAACAGGCCCTGCCTTCAGGGAACTTACAGTCTACTGCTTGTGATAACCAACATTCGCTTGGCAACTGAGCAAGAAAACAGTCAGTTTCAATATTGTCGAAAATGTTTCTAAACGGGCTGAGTTCGCGGTGGCCTCCCCCTAGCTTAAGGAGAACATGCTGGAGAGTCAGCTCTGAGGCTTTCTGGGGTTAGGGGGGGATCTGCCCCAAACCGTGAGAGGAACCACAGTGATCCTGCTCCCCAGGCCTCTTCGTGATCGAGAAGATGCAGGAGGAGGTGTGGCTGGGGAGGAGGGGCAGGACCCAGTCTGCGGCTTGGTGGGAAGGGCAGGAACCCCCCCACACAAGCTTTGGGAGGGGATAGGACCCTCCCCGGGGCTTGGTGGGAGGGACCAGGACCCCCCTGGAACTTTGAGAGGAGCCAGGACTCCCTGGGGCTCGGTGGGAGGGGCCGGGACCCCCTGGGGCTCGGTGGGAGGGGCCAGGACCCCTTGGAGCTTTGGGAGGGGCCAGGACCCCCTGGGGCTCGGTGGGGCTTCTAAAATACCTCCTTCTCTGGGGTTTTTCTGTTTTCTCTTGAAAGTAGAGATCGGGGAGAGGGGGGCCAAAGCCAAACCAAACCCAAGGACAGGACTTAGCGTTTCCTCATGATTTTTCAGTCCTGCTCGCTCTTTCCTCTCTGAGACACCAGCTAGAGCCCTCCACCCCGCCCTACCCAGCCAGAGGCAGATGGTGAGCTCGGAAGGACTGTAACCAAACCAAGGCCCTCTCCGCTCTTTCAAGTGAACACACTATGATTCATGGAGTATCGGGTGCTTGAGTGTGCAAAGAGGACGTTACATTCAGGGACAGCAAGGGACAGCCCAGGGCCCAGAGCTGCCCTACAGGATTTCCGCACGGGTCAATGGCGGCTGAGGGGAGGCGGGGCAGGGACAGGGTTGTTGATATCACCGAGAGCCCTTCTGGCCCTGTCTTGGTCTTCGGAACCATCAGTGGCTCCCATGGCTCTCCTAAAAACGTCCACCATCTGAGAGATCATTCTCTCCTCCCTTTCCCCTTTTTTCCCTTCCTCATCTTTGACTTCAGGTGCCTGGGGTGGCTGATTTGGTGTTTCCCCCTGCTGATCCTGGCGTGCCAAGATTGTTTGCTGCCAGTGTGTCTGCCTTTAGGCCCCACCTCCTTTGGTTTCCCCCACACAACCTCCCTTCCCCTTGCCCCCGCGCTCTTGGTGAGCATTCCCTTGCTTGCCTGTGATGCCTGTCTGTTCGTTGCCTTTGCAGGAGCACGGATGTCATGAGCACAGTCTCAGGGACGCGGAGCACGACGGTCACCTTCACCGTCCGCCCTGGCACCACCCAGCCCATCACCCTGCAGAGCAGGCCACCGGACTATGACGGGAGGACCGCTGTCACGAGACGCGCCCCAAGCCCTGTGGTCTCCCCCACCGAGATCGCCAAGGAGGCCCTGAGCACTCCCCTGGCCGCCGTCTCAGCTGCGGCCCCTTCACCTACTCTATCTGAGGTTTTTAGCCTTCCGAGCCAGCCACCTTCAGGGGACCTGTTTGGCTTGAGCGCGGCGGTGCGCAGCAGGTCTCCGTCTCCCTCGATACTGCAACAGCCAATCTCAAATAAGCCTTTTACAACTAAACCTGTCCACCTGTGGACCAAGCCCGATGTGGCTGATTGGCTGGAAAGCTTAAATTTGGGGGAGCACAAAGAGACCTTCCTGGACAATGAAATCGATGGCAGTCACTTACCAAACCTTCAGAAGGAAGACCTTATAGACCTCGGAGTAACTCGAGTGGGCCACAGAATGAACATCGAAAGAGCTCTGAAGCAGCTGCTGGACAGATAAGGACGCCTGCTCCCTCCGCCTTCATGGACTTCTGCTTAGACGTAGAGATGGGCTTGTGCTGCAGCCGCTCAGGCCTCTTGGTCCCCACCCTGGCTCTGTCCACCTCCTGCCGCCCAAAGAAAGGCCGAGCGCGTCTCGGAGCCCAGGTCCGCTAACCCCCCAGGCCCCGGTCTGGGCGCCAGGGCAGGGGAGGAAGGGAGAGGGGGATTCGAACGGGTTCCAAGCCTGCCCCTCCCAGGGGCAGGTAACCTCCCTTGCTCCTCCCAGGCCCAGAAGCCAGGGCGGGATGTCTCCTGAGCTGCTCCTCCCTTAGTTCTGACTGGCTCCTGACCCTCTTGGTCCCAGCACTGGCCTTCGCCCACCCCCTCCCCTTTCTCGGTCAGTACGTGCTCACTTGCTTCCTTGTTTCTGATCAGTTTGCTTGCAGTAGAACCAGCCCCAGAGGTATTTATTTCTTGGATGGGCCCCTCTCCCAGGTCCCCCCACCATCCGGCACTCCCTGGAGCTGTAGCCATAGCCGTCAGGCAGAGAGGTGGTGACTTTCTTGGCAGAGGGTGGAGCCTTTCCACAAGATCGGGCCCTGCTTTGCTCACCTTTATTTCTTGATTTCTGCAAATAGATCTATTTCGCATATTTCCCAGGTGGCCAACAGGCCACGTGGAGTTAGTCAAAGCACATAGCCACGATAGGGAGATGGCAGGGGAAAGTCTCCCCCAGGAACTAGGCAGTCCCCAAGCCACCTCAGGCCCGTCACCTCTCTGCCAGACACAGGGTGTCCCATCCAGACACATCAAGCTGGGCTGGAGAAACAGCAGCTCACATCGCCGACCTTCTTCTGTTCCTGAGCATTAGTTTGGTCTCTGTACCCCTCTGAGGTTGAAGGAGGTGAGCATATACATGGACCCAAAGGACAATCAAATAAATGAGGCGAACCAGGGGCCACGTGGTGCTACCTGGACCATGGGGTCTTTGTCAGGAGCTGTGTCAGGGGCTCCAGGATCCAGGTCCTGGGTCCCCTCAAGGTTGAGGAGCCATACTATGACAGTCCCTTTGCTGTCTGGAGCCAGGGAGAGCAGCATGTTGAGAGGTCTCCCTTCCTCTTTGGACCTCAGGGAATCTCTCCAGCTTATTGAGAAGCAACGCTGTGAGAGAGAGGTACAGAAGGTGGACAGGACCCAGGGTTTCGAGGAGGAGAGAAGTCATGAGTGGGGATTGAAGGCGCAGAAATGGAGGCAGGAAAGTGAGGGCATCTCCAAGGGGTTAGGAAAGATGCTGGTCTTTTAGTAATAGGAAATGAAATCACCCTGACTGCCAACTTTTCTAGACCCTCTTCCATGTCTTTCTCCCCTGCCCTTCACCTCCCTGATTCTGCACAGGCCCCCAGAGGTTCTCCCCCTCCCCCCCAACAGGCCCTCCCATCTCCAAGGGAGGCTGTCAACTGCCCACAGCTAACCAATGGCCCTGCCAGACTTCCAGTGTATCCACCCACATCTGGAAGTGGCCCAAATGTTTGGGTTTGGCTTTTTTATTTTCTATTCCAGATTAGCCCAGCCCATCTCTAGTTATAAAACAAGACTTTCTTTTTCTTTCTTTCCTTTCTATTACTTTTGCTCACAATCAAGTGTCTGATTAGGTCTGCAGCAGCCCTCGAATGAGTACAGCAAATTTTCCAATTTAACTCTTTCTTTACTGCAAGTTTAAATAGTTGTATAGATAGTTTATAAGCACAATATTTTAAGAGAAAAAAAAACAGTGGCTGGTCTACTAGGCAGCCTTTGTGCTAGGAAGTTAAAGAAAACAAACTTTGGTGATTTAATACGAATAATACTATTTCTGTGGGAGAATTCTAAAGAGTATGACCTTTTTAAATCAACCTTATTTGGATGTGTCTGAACCAGCAGAGCTGTGTTACGTTTTCTATCTTTACTAGAACTTTGTCACCGAAGGACAAATGTTTCTTCGAAAGTGGTCCCGATTCACCGAACGGCAGTTGGTCGGTCGGTCGCTTACCAGTCCCAAAGCCAACAAAAAGCCACTCCTCTCCAGTCCCCTCCCCCCTTTCTTTCTCACCCCCCCCCCTGCACCCCTGCACCCCAACTCTGGAAAAACCAAGATTTCTTTTGACTTTGCCTCTGTTCTGATGCCCTTTGCAGGTCAATATTTGTATTTGGAAGTTCCAACCTAACTTGTAATAAAAAGAATGCATTCAGGCATTTTCCTTCAGAGTACTTTCGATTTTTCCATAGTGAAACAAACATTACTATAGAGGAATTTGGTGACAGGTGTTCTCAAGGTAGCCAGCGGAGGGGCCACAATATGTAAGAATGTTTTTTTTTTTTTTAAAGAGGTACTTTAGCCATCATTTGTCTTCCACTTGGTGAGATGACAGAATTCAGTCAATAAACCACTAGCAATCAGGCTCTTTTCCTTCCTTTGCTTTCCACTGGTGTTGCCTCAGCGCCCCATGTCAGGTCAAACGTTAGCCCAAATGATAGGAGAGAAACTCAGCCAGGTGACTCGGAGGCTGCCGCTATTGACTCATGCCTTGGTAGGATCCGGGTTCGTTGGATTGTGGCCTCCCAGGGCCGTGCAGGCTGGGAGGGACCCTTTCGCATCTTTGCAGACACTTAACAACCTCAATGCATTGTCATCAGTAGAAAGCAGAGGGAAACATTGAAGAGCTAATGAAATAGTTTATTTTTGCATCATGTCTTAGTATCAAAGTCATGGGGCTGCTCAAGGGCCTGCTTTGACCAATAAAATCCTTGTTTGCCAAGATGAATGGCTCTAGCTCTGTTTGACAAGTTTGCTCCCCTCAGCAATAGCTCCTAGTTCAGAGAGCCCCCTCCTCTTCTCCCCCGCACTGGGGAACGTCAGGCCTAGGCCCTATTCATGATACTCTTTAATGGTAGAGCTGGGTGTTAGATAATGGCTCTACTCAAAGAGATATGCTAACTGTGGTCCTCTGGGTTTTAGGATAAACCTTTGTTATATACTGTACTTTAAATAAACTGTATTTACATGTCTATTCTCTTTCTGTAATATCTGTATATATGAGACCAAACCTCACAAGATGTACATTACATGGCGCCTACGTGCCAGGACACCGCTACCTGAGCATCTGGACATCTTTCGGGCTGACTCCTAGATGACAATGACCAGATGTGGCTGTCGGCTTGCAGATTCTACATATCACAAAGCTGATTCTTTATTTGTGGCACTTCAGTTAATGAAGGAATGATTTGTTTGGGTGGGTTTTTTTTCCTCCTGAGTCCCCCAGCAGCCCAACAAGATGCGTGCACATTCATTATTCGCTAGTCCCACAGTGGCGACACGTCCGAGCCCCAAGTGGTGACAGCTTCCCGTGAACCTCTTTTCCTTTTTAGCACTCAGTGCTTGATGGCCTGGCCTCAGCCACCACCTCTCCTTCTCTCTGTGGCTGCCTGGCACTTTCTCATTCCTCCAAGTCAGAGCAGAGGAAACCACACCACCCCCACTCCTCACCTCCTTCCTGTGGTGCATTCTTTCCCTGGTCCTTGTTCTTCTTGTTTGGTGACCAAAATGACTACCCAGAATAAATGCCCGCTTATATTAAGATTACAAACAGAAGAAATTGTCCGGATCCATCACAGCAGAAATAGCCAATCTCATGACCTCAGGCATAGTGGGGCTTGATGCTGCAGAGAAGGGGTATCCTCCCTACAGCTGGAGAGAAGGCAGAGGTTTCCCAAGGACTAACATGCCAGTCAAATCATCCCATTCAATCAGTCTGCTTTTCTTTGCTTGACAGTGTAGAAAAGGAGGGTACTGAATTTTGGGCTTATGTTAATAAAAGTCAGTCACTCTCTGTGGTCATGGAATGCCTATATGAGAGGGAAAGGTTGCTCCACTTGGATTTTACATTTCTGGTGATGTGGGACAGGGTAGAAGTTCTTTTGGTTTCAATGAAGAGGGTAGCTGCTTGCCTACATTTCCCCTGCCCTGACAGACTCTCCCACCCTGATGTGTACTTCTGACTCTGGACCTTCCAGTAAAGTTTGGAATGACTAGGCCAGAGTGGAGTGCTCAGCTGGTAATAAAAAACCAAAAGGTTTGGGTGATCAGATGGTCTATGAGTCATGCAACTTGGCCCCCCTGGGAAGCTCCAGGATGCTCACCAGGATGCTCTCCCTTCTACTTTAAGGGACTAATTTGCTTTTTAAGCCCTTTCCTTGGCCTTCTTGCCATAATCTTGTCTTTTTGGTCATTGAGCAGTCTGTCTTTTCATGGCACCGGAAACAGCAGCCCTATTAGCTTTGTTTTCCCCCATGGAGGACATTTGGGCTCCTTGTATTTTCTGGAGGAGTTTCCTCCCTCCCCCACCCCAAGGAGTATCCTGGCTTGTCTCATTGAAACTGTTCGTGGCCTTCTTTGTTTCTCATTTTCAACTGTATCTGGGGCATTTTAAAAACCAGAGAAACTTGAGCACCTTGCCACAGCCAGGACTATCCATTTATACATGTCAAGCCCTTTGCAAAAAACAAACCAAGGCAATGGTAGCCAGGTAGTCAGAGCAAGCCATGCCCACAGACTGGTCACTGGAGAAGACCCATGCTGTCTCCAACTTTCTTTCCCAGCTTTGACAGAGATAACACCTTCCATCTGGGGCCACATTGTATCTCCTGGTGGACTTCTTGTTTGCTTTCTGTGTTATCATGTTTCTGCATTTCAATCTTTCTCATTTTGCAGCAAACACCGTAACCAATCAGTATCCAGTGCTACCAATTGGAAACTCTGTTTATCAGGATTCTGATCCTTGGCTTTGAGCTTTCAAATAAATATGGAAAAGAAAGAAAAAAAAAAAAAACAAGGAAAACCAAAAAGAGTGTGCCTTGGGTGTTTTGAGACCTGGTCTGCATAAAAATCCCCACTGTGTTCAATATTATATGTTGATTGAAAGGATTGGTTTATCTTCGGTGTATTCATGTAGCCGAGATATAGTTTTAGTGCCTTGTTTTCTGAACTACCAAGTCCGTCTCGATGCACAGCCCAAACAGGGTTCGTTAGAGAAATGTAATGTGAAGGCAGTCTCCCTGTCTCTGACTTGGGGGTCTCCTTGGCATCACAGTCACTGAAGTGAAATAATAAAAACAAAATTGAAATAAGATTGTGTTTCAGTTAATGTCCATTTACAATGCTATGTCTCTCTGAGACATTTACAGCATTTTTTATTTAGCTGAAATGCCAATGAGTGGAAGTGCTTTCCATGCCAAAACCAGAGGGAAATGTTATGATGAGCTACGAAGTGCTGGGCTGCTTAAAGTCTCCCTGTGTTCTGCTGACACCCAGTGGTTCTTATTGAAACTGCATTGAACCGCCATCTTGTCAGAATCATCCCCAATGCCATCTTGTTGCATTTAATTACAGAAATATCACTGGTATTCAGAAATGATTTTCCCCCCTTATTGGGAGAGTGAAAGACCCCAGGCCTGGGATTTTCCCAGTGTCAGTCACTCTTGATGAGGAAACTTCCTCTTCCAATGGAGGTAAGTGTCTGCTCGGCCACCTTAGAGAAGAGCTCAGAACACTGAGAGGTTGTGACTTGCCCAGGGTCAGAGCCCAGGTGGCAGAGGCAAGACTTGAACCCAGGCTTTCCTGACCCCCAGGATGGATCTCTGTATACTATGCCCTCCTGCCTTTGTTAACAACAACAGAAGGAAACATATGACATATGACCTAGGTCATTATCTGGATGTTGCCTCTACTGGACTCTGCTCCGTTTCTCTACTGCCTATGTGAAGCAGTCTTAAAGGTGTGTTTCAGTGCTGGTGACCATAAACATAAAAATCTCAGTTTGCTTCCATGACCAGAATAACCAAGGATTTGAGAATCTCTGGTCTGGAAGCTGCCAAGGCAGGAGTTCTCACCAGCACCCTCCCTAATCTGCCCACAGTGCAGTAAGCACAGTAGGCATAGACCTACAGATGCCTTTTGCCCAAGAATCCTTAAGAGCCAGATCACTCACCCCAAGAACAAAGGCTCCTAATGCATTACTAGATTTTGCCCTATTTTTCTGGATACCTATTTTATTTCTACCTACTGTCACCCAAAGAAAATATGCTGATACTGCAGTTTGTAAGTCCTGAGGAAGCTGGAATGTACGTATAACTTAACGTTCCCATTTCAGGCCAAAAATCCAGCCAAGAATAATCGGACTTTGAGAGATCAGTTAGATATTGTGGGGATAAGTGGGAAAACCTCCAAACTGCTCCATTCAGTAAATCATCAGTTAATTTTCCTAGTAAAATGACAATGTGGTGAGTAGAGTATGTTCCTAACTTGAAGATGGTATTAGCAGTCATGGGCCCATTGCATGATAGGGTAGGAAAAGTTCTGGATATAGAACCAGAGAATCTGGGTTTGAATCCCAGCTGTGCCACTTGCTGTTCAAGAGGCCTTGGGGAAGTCACTTCACCTATTGGACCTCAGTTTCCTCATCTGTCACACGGACAGAATGGACTAGATGTCCTCTGGGGTCCTTTCACCTATATTGTAAGATCCCAGCATCAAATATATGTCCATGGTCACAATTCAAGTGGCTCAATGTTACTAACTGCTTTTCTTTTGTTCATATGCTGGGATGGAAGTCTTCCCACATCATTGATCTCTCAGGAGAGCTATGATTTTGTCAAGTATGGGTTCTCCTTCTGAGCTAGCTGGAAGTCCCTCCTTGACTCACTAATAGCTCATTATATACATTACTGCGACTTAAAAGTTCCCCTGCAGCCACTTTCATGGTAATGAGCCTCCCCCAAACTGTGAAGCTGGTTATGGATCATCCATCATCAGTCCATTTGGGTTCAAACACATCTCAGATTGGAAGGACCTGCTGGAAGAATGATCACCCCACCTCTCCCCTGCCCACAACCAAAATGAATCCTCCAGCCAGGGGTACAGGAGTCAAGTTTTGACTGCACAACACACTTTTAAGTTTGACCCTACATTGTTAAGTTTTCTCCTTCACTTAAGTCTAGACAATAAAAATGAATAAATAAATAAATAAAGCCCTGATTTGTAGTGTTTCTTGATCTCCAAGGTATAAATGCTCACACCGAAAAGTTAACAACGGGTTCTGGAGCTTGTTGGAGTCGGCTCCAGCATACTCCTGCATCTGATCCCACACTGAAAAGAAGAGTGCTGCCCCCTTTGATCAGAGAGACCAAAGGAGCCTCAGAGATCAGTTAGTACACCATTGGATCTTAAAATAATGACACTGGGGCTTGGAGAGGGAAGGTGACCTGTTCATTGTTACCCAGGTAGAAGCAGAGTTGGTATTTGAATTTGGTTTCCCTAAATCCAAATCTATCCCCCTTCCCACTACACCAACAGAGGATGGTCTGTGTTGGGCTATCACACATGTGGGCAGAATTTATACTTCAGACATGGGTGTTCCCTTCTCCTAGGGCCACTGGGAGCTACTTACTGTAAGCAGGTAGCTGTCCCAGGTGCTGACCTACAGATTTGCCAGCCTCTGACTCCATCCCAGTCACAAATACCACATCCATCTGATCTGAACAGCCTGAGGAGTGGTGTGTTCTGCCTTCTCTTTTGGACACTAGTTTAGGTGAAAGTGAGTGGGCAAAGCTCAGCTAAGGTCTTCTATGTGCCTCAGTTTCCTCAAAATTAAGGTATTTGGATCAGATAAAGTCTTGATGTCTCATCCAAGTGTGAAAGAAACCCTGAGTTCTTATGAGCCACAATGGGAGGTGTGGGGGAGAAAAGGAGGAGCCCAGGATCTGGCAGGTCCTTCTAAGTGGGAAAGGCTTCAAGCCTAGCCCCAAAGGTGGATTGTGGTGTGTCTGAGGACCAGACAAGTTCAGTGTAGAGTGAATCTTCCAGGAGAGTGACTTAATAAGAGCTAATAATTCATAACTACCATTTACCTAGTGCTTTACAATTCTTATCTCTTTGGGTTCTCATAGCAACTCTGGGAGGTAGGTGCTATCATTATCCCCATTTTAAAGTTGAGGAAACTGAGGCAAACAAAGGTTGAAGGGACTTATCCAGGGTCGCACAGCTAGTAAATGTCTAGGGCTGCATTTTTTTTTTTTTTTTGCTCTTTGGAAGGGGGAAGGCAGGGCAGTTGGGGCTAAGTGACTTGCCCAAGGTCACACAGCTAGTAAGTGTTAAGTGTCTGAGGCCAAATTTGAACTCAGGTCCTCCTAACTCCAGGGCCAGTGCTGTATTCACTGGGCCACATAGTGACCCTTGGGGCCCAGGTCTTTCTGACTCAGGGTCCAAAAGATGAAATCACATAAAAGCTGTTATCTACATGAGGGCACATTAAAGAAATCACAGGTTCTGGAAATGCTGAAGATGAATGGGAAGAGGTTTCTAAAGATTACAGCATGACAGTGTGAGGTGGGGGAAGAGTCTTCAGAATTCAATCTGTCCACAGAGAAACTGACATTATCATAGATTTGGAGCAGAAAGCAACCTCGGCGGCTACCAAGAAGAAAATGACCTGCCCCAGATCACACAGGGAGCAAGTGGCAGAGGCAGGATTTCAACCAAACCCACGTCTTCTGGCTCCAAAGCCAATGTTCTTTTCTGCTGGCCCATCACTAGTTGGCAGTTCCAACAGTCAAGGCCCAGCGGGACTCTGAGGAGGGGCTGTTCTGTCTCTCTCTTGGACCCTCGTTTAGGGAGCAGTCCCAAAGTTCATTTACAACAGCCCATGTTTTCTCGTCCATGGTGATGAGGTGGTCAGACCAGTCTGTAATAACCTATTTCAAGTCCCAGTTCAGCAGATCTCAGGATACCTCCTACCCAGCTTCAGTTACTGGTGGATTATGGGGCAAAGATGGTAGCATTGTCTCCAGGCAGAGACAGTGGCCCATTTCACCCCTCTAGCTCTTTGCCATTAGTATGGATTAGCTTATTAGGTTCCAAGGACTGGGGTCTTAGGATCATTTTGCTCTTCAGGTGAAGCCTGGACACATCGTGGGTGCAGAGGTGGGAGGAAGGCTTAGGCATGGTTTCACCTGCAGTTGGCCTTCACCTCTCCTAATCCTCCTTCCCCTGCCCAAACCCACCCAGCCTATCTTTCATTCCTCCATGGCCCTGCTATCCGCTGTTCACCCATCAAGCATTTATTGAGGACTTACGGTGTGCTGGGAGCCGTCCTAGGTTTTGTTGGTCAGTCGTTTTTTAGTCGCATCTGACTCTTCATGTCCTCATTTGTGATTTTCTTGGCAGAGATACTAAGTGGTTTGCCATTTCTTTTTCCAGGTCATTTTACAGATGAGGAAACTGAGGCAATCAGGGATAAGTGACTTGCCCAGGGTCACACAGCTAGGAAGTATCTGAGGTCAGATTTAAACTTGAGAAGATGAATCTTCCTGACTCCAGGCCTGGTTCTCTATCCCTGGCTGCCCCCTGCCCTAAGTTACAGGGATACATAGACAAAAATGAAATCATAAGCTACTCAATGACATATTCTATATGGGGAAATGAGCTGACTCCGACACCCAAATATGACCTGTTCACAATAAAACCAGGGTTCAAATCCTGGCTCCACCTCTTCCTGCCTGTGTGACTTTGGGTAATGCCCAACCTCCTGGGCCTCAGTCCTTCCTCTGTAAAATGAGACTTGAGATCCTCTCAGACCTTTTCCCCATCTAGATCCTCCCATTCTCCTGTTATCCCTGGAGTCAAACTAACATACTTTACTTCCTGTAAGTCAAAGTGTGACCCTCAGGTGTGGACAGCACTAGGTAGTCAGGGAGCTTTCCTAGAATCATTCTCATACCAGCCTCCTGTTCACTGTGCCAGCCAAGATCAGGGAAAAGAAAAGCCAAGAAGAAGGTGGTCTTTCAAACTCGTCGGTCTCTGGGTGATCCTGGGCAGCCCCAGATAGGAAAGGAGCCCACCAGAAGTGGGGCTGGACCAGGATGGGCAATCACTTCCTCAAAGTGTTCTTCCTGAAGAGAGACTGAGGAAAAGGGGTGGCGAGCCACTAGCATGAGCTCCAGAGTAGCCCGGCTCAGCCAGGGTCCAGCCCCAGACAATGGGGCTGCTCTCCCGTCTTCCTAAAGGTGTCTGTGCAGCCTGAGGGTGGACGAGCCAAGACTCATTTTTATTTTTGTATCCCCAGCACTTAGCACACCGTACCTGGTGCACAATAAATGCTTGCTGGTCGACTGATTGATTGACTAACCAGTGACATAGAACAGAGCTGAGGTCAACTGAGGTCCTGTTTAAAAAAATCAAATACCAAGTTCATTAATGATCCCCAGCAGCTGAAAGCCACCCTCTCTGCACAAATCAGGCTCCAGAGCCCAGAGCCCCTCGGAAAGCCCAGGCCATCAGGAAGGACGGGAACCTTGCCATAGGTCTCTACGTCATCTCCTGCCTCAGAGGGAGGCCATGTGATGGAGAAAAAGCTGAAGTGCTCAGCTTGAACCCCAGTTGTATGCCTTCCAGTAAGTCTCCTCCTTTCTCTGGATGTTTCCTCATTTATAAAACAGAAGGGGTCGAGCCAATATAATAAAAATGACAATTTTACCGAAATTAAATTATTTATTTAGTGCTATACCAATCAATCTACCCAAAAATTATTTTATAGAACTAGAAAAAATAGTAACAAAATTCATTTGGAAGAA
>CM053592.1:194592353-194628366 GCA_028646515.1 Pseudochirops corinnae | reverse complement strand
TATATATATATATATATATATATATATATATATGATATCCAATTTGGAGGTCCAAAAGGCAGCTGGTGATTCAAGATGGAGGTCAGAAGAGAGATTAGAGATGGATAAAATGATCTGGGATTCATCTGCCTAGAGATGATAAGCAAGCCCATAGAAGCTGATGAGACCACCAAGGAAGCTAAGATATAAGAGACCAAACTCAGGACAGTATCTTGAAGGACACCCACAGGTAAGGAGTATAACAAGGAGGAGGAGCTAACAAAGAACAAGCATTGACCAGGTAGGTGGGAGGAAACCCAATGAAGAGGAGAGGTATGAAAATGTAGAGAGAGGAAGTACCCAGGAAAAGGGCACTGCCAATGTCAGGGTGACAGAGAGGTCCAGAAGGATTAGGACCAAGGAAAGGCCATTAGATCTGGTCATTAAGGGATCATCAGAAACTTGGGCAAGAGCAACCGCAGTGGAAGGGTGGGGTTGGGGGTCAAGAGAAGAAGAGTGAAGAAGCCAACTGTAGGCAGCCGTCTCAAGGCATTGGGCAAAGAGAGGAAGGAGGGACAGGGCCCAAAGCTTGTGGGGATAGCTGGATCGTGTCAGACTTCTTAAAGGATGAGGGAGACTTGAATGGGTTTGATGTCAGTAGGGAAGGAACAAGGAGCTAGAGAGAGACCGAAAATTAGTGAGAGCATGGAGATTCTCCAATCTGCTAGAGAAAACCAAGGAATTGAGATCGAGGTTTTATGTTGAAAAGCTGGCCTTGGCAAGCAGAAGGGCCACCTCTTCTTCAGAGCATGGAGTAAAGGAGATAGAATGGAATAACATCAGATCACTATTAGAGGAGGAGGAAAAAAAAGGGAGATTTGACGGCCTCTGAGGTCCATTCCAGAGGAGTCTGTGAGCCCAGGGCTTCTGATTCTAACCCCAGAATTCTTCCTACTCACCATAAAAGGATGGGTGGAGATCAGCAGGGAAGTGAGGAAAGGAGGGATTGGATGAAGGGTGGGATGAGGGAAGGTGGCCTGCTCTGGGGAAGAGTGAACAACATGATGAGTCAGGTGAGCTGAGATGGGCTCTGGAGACAGTGGGTAGGCACCATTGCAAGGGTGCTGCTCCCCCAAAGTGTGGTTTGGAATCCCTTTCTCCCATTGAGGGCAGGCTCTGCCCTGGGAAAGAGCTGGTGAGGGGGCCAGTGGAGAAGGAGCCCAGGGTCAGAGGCTTGGACACCTATTGACCGTGGGACCCTCTCTGGCCCTCCATCTTCTCATCTGTGAAATAAGGGGCTGGAATCTGATGACCTCTGAGATCCCTTTTGGCTCCAGATCCATGAAACTGGAAGCATCGAGCATGGTTCTGGACGTTTGTGGGTCTAGCTAAGTCAGGAGGGGCTCACGACCAGGCTGGGGGGCTCACGACCAGGCTGGGGGGCTCGCGACCAGGCTGGGGGGGCTCACGACCAGGCTGGGGGGCTCACGACCAGGCTGGGGGGCCGGTGTGTAAGACTTGAATACCTACCCCATGATTGCTGTGAGAGAAGCAGTTTGCAAATCTCCAAGGCTACAGAAATGTGAATTGCTGTTCCTATTATTGTCTACCCAGCCACAAAAAGGTCGCGATCTGCATTAGTGGGCGGACACCCACACGGGTGAAATCACAGCTCTTTGACATTTTGAGGTTTTTATTCAACAAACGTTGTGTGTGTTCCCAGCACTGAGCAATCACAGTATTGTGCCGGAAAGCTGAAGACTAAGGCTCATAATTCAGGTGTGTGCAGGTGCTGGGCAAGGAGGGGCGGCTGAAGGAGAAAGGTGAGACGTGGGGCCCCGGCCGGCAGCTCCCTCCCTCCAGCAGGAAGAGCACTCACTGTAGCTCCCAGGCCCGTTCCCAAAATGCGATCGGCACCTGTATCTCTACCCCTCAGCACTGTCCTAAGTGTCTATTTTTGAAAGGGGATTTTGCTGGCTCCCGGTGCCTCGCTGTACAGAGAGATGGGAGGAGAGGGTTCTAGCTTTCTGTTATGTGTGCTCCTGTGGTCTCCCCTATTAGAATGGAAACTCCGAGGGCGAGGGCTGCTTCATGTCTGTCTCTGCGTCTCTAGCACTTTAGAAATGTGTGCTGAAGAGCGGCTAGGTGGCACAGTGAATAGAGCACGGCCCTGGACTCAGGAGGATCTGAGTTCAAATCCGACCTCAGACACTTAACACTTACTAGCCATGTGACCTGGGAAAAGTCATTTAACCCCAAATTGCCCTCTGTTCCCCGCTCCAAAAAAGAAAAAAAAAATTGTATTTTGGCTGATAGCATGACTGCATGCCTACCAACCAGCCCATTCCCTGTAACCTCTGGCTAGGGCTTTGTCAGCCCTCCAAAGCGTGACCCTCTAAGCCCAGAAGAACATGACAGAGGGTAGGTAGAAGGGCCTCACAAGGAAGACACTTCCCTGGAGAATGAGAAAAGGACAAAACTGGACTCCAATGACTGGCACCAATCCAGTCCAGTTCAGATGTTCCTAGCCTCGTGTTGTGCATTCCTCTGGCAGGCTGGCCAAGCCTAGGATGGACTTCTCAGAATGTGTTCTTTAAATGCATAAAGTAAAGTGCACCAGATGAGCAAGGTATCACAGTTACTGAAATACAGCTCTCAACTCATTTGTTACAATTGTAAGTTCACCAACCCCTGAATGTCCAATCTGTGTATGAATCAGCTATTTCAGACTCACATTACATTTCCCCCCAGAAAATCCAAAGCGACTGAGTGGGTCCCAGGTCGGCCCACTGATGTCTCCAAGCAATGGCCTATCAGAGTCCATCACTAATGCTAACTCGCTGTGCTGGGAAGCCTCCGAGGGTCCCAAAGCCTCAGCTTTCTCAGCCAAGATCCAGTGAAAGCCTAGGAGAAGAGGAACCATCCCACTCACTCTAGGGGGAGACGTGTGGACGTGTTCAGGCCTCAAAAAGAGGTTGCTCTACAGGTGACATCACCCAATCCCTAGAGAGCCTCTCTGAGAGACCCCCTTGTGCCAGCAGCATCAAACTCGGAAAGAAACAGGGCCACCACACCGGCCCTCAGCATCCTCAGGTGTGCAGGGAGCTACTACCAGTCCCCACCCTTTATTGCATTGTTATGTTGTTAACTATTTCCCCATGCCAAAGGTTCTAGCCTCTCTCAGGAGCATTCCCGGTGCAGCATCCCAGCATCTGACACCTCTGCCTTCCACCAACCTTCCCCTCAGGGTCCAATAGCCCAGAGAAGTGAATGGAATCTCCCTCCCACCTGACTCCCTAGGGGCATGAGTCAGTCTCTCCTCCTCATCTCTCCAAAATAAACCTGCCCAGTTCCTTCAAATAATGCTTTTATGGCAAGGTTGTTAAAAATGCCCTCACCAGTCTGACCCTCGTCTACCAATCAACACAAATTTATCAGGCACCTCCTGTGTGCCAGACCCTGTGCTAGGCCCAAGAAATATGATAGCAGAATTGGATCAGCCCCTGCCCTCATGAAGCTTATCATGTCTATAGACAGGTACATGCAGAATATATGTAACAGGAATGTCCCTTCTCAAATGTGGCAGCCAGAATGAAGCAGGCTTCTGTGCAATGCCCTCTGCTCAGGGAGGAGTCCAGTGGGGGCAGAAACAGCCAGGGCTCTCCTTCTGGCCACTCTGCTTTTCCTTTGCAGCCTAAGGTCACATTACTCTGCATGTTGTAGCATATTTTTACACGTACATATGCTGTTTCCTCTGATAGAATGTAAGCTCCTTGAAGGCAGGACCATTGGTGCATCCCCAGCACCCAGCCCAGTACCTAGCATACAGTAGGTGCTTACTAAATGCTTGCTGCTGGCTTGATGGATTAGTCAGCTCTCTTTTGGCTACCACATCCCCTAGCTGGGTCCTTCCAGCTCCAAGACTTCTAACAGCATCCGGATTTTAGAAGTCCCAACATAAATGGGTCTTCCAGGGGAGGATTCTTGGCAGGCTGAAAATACCGGCTCAGTGCCTCAGCACCACCTGCCCCTTCTCTCCTTTATTCCATTTAGAGTTCATTTCCAAGTCATCCCATGGTTCCTGTCTCTTGAGCTATTTGGGGATCCCAATCCTGTTGTGAAATGGATTCCACCTCCCTCTGAGTGTCATATAAAATGTAAATGGTCAAGGATCAGAGAATGAGAAAGAGGAGGGGTGATGCCAGGAATACCACAGACAGACTGGCCTGAAAGGGCAGATATGGGCTTGATGTAAGGGTAGATGCCCCAGGAGGTAGTGAGCTCCCCATCCTGGGAGGGCTGCAAGAAAAGGTTGAATGGCTACCATGGTAGCCATGGTATAGAAGAGCCTCTTGTTCAGGGATGGGTTGGATTTGCTGCTCCTGGAGTTCCGTCCTACACTGAGATTCTGTCTTTTGCAGACTCAAAGTGGAGTCTGCTCAATGACCTTGGAAGGTGTCTAATCCAAATGACCCCTGACTCAGGATCCGCCCTCCATCCCTCAGCCCAAGTGGGGCACCCAGCCTGGGCTTGAAAATCGCCGTTGAGGAAGAACCCGCTGAAGCAGCTGCTATACTTTGGAACTGCTACCATCGCTCCTGCATGAAGCTGGAATCTGTTCCCACCCCATTGCTTCTGGTTGTGCCTGGTTGAATGATGTGCCTCAGTTTCCCCACCCATAAAATGAGGCCATTCAGGATGATTTCTAAGCATTCTTTCTGGTTCTCAAGTCTAGGAAAAGCTGAATGCCCCAGGACTACGGAGCGATGACCACTGGTGGAGCCTACACGCTTGGGGAGGGTGGGTTTCCCAGATAGAAGCATAAATTTCTAGAGGGGTGTTGGTGGTCTTAGAGAAGTGGGTGCTGCATGAAAGGTGGTGGATATTCAGCTACAAACTGGTGCTTTATTGGAAAATCGTCACATGACGACAGCGTGGTTAGCACCAGGAGAATGGGGCTCTGACCCAGTATGGATTAATCAGACAAAATGGCAAATCATGGCAGGGCTTGGAGTCAGGAAGGCTGCAGTGCAAATCCTTCTTTGGACATCGGCTAGTTGTGTGGCCGTGGCCAAGTCACCTCACTGCTCTCAGCCCTCAGTTTACTCATCTGTAAAAGGGGGATCCTAACTAGCTCCTGCCTTCCAGGGTTGTGAGGATCCAGTGAATCCTCAGATTTAAAGGACTTGGCAAATCCTAATGTGCTCGGAAGCTTCCCAAGCTTGTTCCTGGCTTGAGGAAGCCCCAAAGTGATGGATCGCCAGGGACTAGGTTGCCAGGAGATCTCCCTGGGCATGGTGCCAGGACAGCTTGGCCAACGCTCTTCCCCTTCCTGGCTCTGCCTGGTCCACCGGCTCTGGAGGCTTCCTTGCTAACCCACAGGAGAAGGAGACCGTCTAGGAAAGGTCCTCCTCAGCTATGCCCCCATGGAGCAGTCAGAGATTCAGCCCTCAGCCATGGAGCAGGTCCTGCAATGGTGCCCACCGTTCAGAGACAGGAATAGGAAGGGAACAAAAGCATCACAAGCCCAACTAACCAAGAAGCCCGACGGCAGGGGGAGGCACAGAGTCCCAGTGAGCAGAGGCCAAGGCCAGGCTCCCAGGCTCTCTTGGGGAGGCCACAGTCACTAACCTGCCTAAACAGCAAATAGGGTTGGGCCTGGGCCTCCCACCTGTCCCCCTCGGCCCACCAACATCAAGGGATCTCTCCACGGCCAGCAGGGGCCTAGACACAGTCTGTCCTTTAGCCTTCCCTGTCTGGTTTCCCAGCCTTCTAGGATCTTGGTCACAATCTGGGATAACTTATGCTGTCAGCCTTGCCCCTGAAACATCCGTGGCTGAAGTTAGTTGAAAGTGCTGAACCTGACACCAGATTTGGGTTCAAATTCTGGCCTCAATGCTGACTATAGGACTCTAGACAAGTCACCTCACCCTGAATGAATGGCATTCACGAGCTGCATCCCAGGACTGTGTGGAAGCCCAGGGGGAGGCTGTGTGCCCAGTGAAAGTGGAAAGTGAGTCACCCAAGCTGGACTCCAACCCTGGCTCTCCTCTGTGGAAGCCTGGAGTCCTCCTGAGCCTGTTTCCTCACCTGTGAAATTAGTCTGGGCCAGAAGACCTCTGAGGCCCCTTCCACCGCTAACTCCGGGATCTCAGGAAACATGCACAACTATTTTTTAATAAGAGATCGACAGGGCTGGGAATTTCCCATGCCCTCCCTGGCACCCTCCCTGCCTCCCTCCTTGACCTACATTTCGTCAGCCGGTCCTGCGTCCAGAGCTCCCCTAAGAGCCAGCTGACCCAGGAGCCAGGGCCCTGCGAGGCCGTGGACAGGCCTCGTCTGGGGTTCAGGCCCCCCGATTCTACATTGCCTCCACCTCTGGGACTGCTGGCGAAACAGGGCTGGCCCTACTTTTAGGCCGGGCAGAAGGCTGCCTACATAGAAATTTATCTTAACATGAATACAGGTCATTCCTGTTGAAGCTTTAATAGCTTAAAACTGAACTAAGACTTTGAGGACTCCCTGTGTCAGTGCTACCTAGTCACTGATTTGTTTGACTTTGTGATCCCTTTGAGGGTTTTCTTGGCAAAGGAGGGACTTGCCATTTCCTTCTCCCGTTCATTTGGCAGATGAGGAAACAGAGGCAAACAGGGTTAAGAGACTTGTCCAAGGTCATGTAGCTCATATGTGTCTGAGGACAGAGGACTGTCTTCCTGACTTTAAACCTGGTGCTCTATCCACTGCACTACCTGCCCAGAATGAGACCAACTGCAATGTCTGTATCTGGCCAATCTAAGAGGCACTGACGTTTTCAGACTGTGCCAGATTGTGGCCAACACCTCCTCCATTTACTGAAGCCTCACTTGGGTTCTCAGGGAAGGGGCCCCTCCATTTCTTTGGGATGCTCCTTGAATTTCCTTCTTGCTATGGTTGTCTCCCCCACCTCTCCAACTAAAAAGACCCCTTTCATGTAGCTGATCAAGGAGAAACCAGAGCTTCCCAGGCCATATTCTGTTCCCTTCACCGTCCTTGGCCACACCTGGAGGCTGACTCTAAGCTCCTCTGCCAACCAGATCCCTCCCCTTGACCCAGAGGAAGCTCAGAGCTCTAGAAGGCTCTGTTCCCAGAACAGCAGCCCAACCCCAACTGGAAAGTCTTCAGGCCCAAGTCCAGTGTGAGATGGTGAGTCTGAGCATCCGTGGCTCAGGTCTAATGTGGGAGAGGCCAGGCAGGGTACGAGCAGAAGCCTGGCATGTACTAGGTGCTTAACAGATGCTTTTGATTGGTTGGGTGCATGCTTGCAGCCTGTACCATGTTACAGAAGGCTTCTGGGCACCCACTGGTACAGCCACTAGGTGCTCCCACCCAGTGTCGCTCCTCTAAATGGATGGCATTTTATCACTGCCTTTGGAAGTGACTTTGCAGGCCCCAGTTTTCCCCACAAACCTATGTGGGGCACGAGGAATGTAAGATGGGACCTCAGCATTCCCCGGTACATTCTGTACCCGATTCCCACCCCAGGCCACTGAATCAGAAAGCACAGTCATACGTGGCCCTGTATGGGCCAGATTACTCAAGGAACCAAAGCAAAAACAGACATTGCCAAGGGGTTCCGAAAATTTATTTTGAATATTTAATTAACAGCAACAATTACAATAAAATCCTACCTATAAGTGTCCTAGACAGAGGGGAATAAAGTAAATGAAGTATCAAAGCCAGCTGGATCTAGGGAAGTGGGAACAAGACAGAAAAAAGAAGTGTGGGCTGGAGGGGAAGGGGCCATGACACGCCGATGGGAGGAGGACTGTCCCCGAGAACCGCGGCGCTGCTGGAAGGGCTCCATGGAGATGCTATACACCTCTCTGCACACACCCACTGCACACTCAAAGCGCTGAGATTCCACAGCCGGTTTTCTTCCTCAGCCACGCTGGGCCGGCACGGCTGACCACAAGACCAGATCCACATGCACGCTGGCAGCCACTGCTGTCTTTAGTAGGAACACAGGCTCCTCTTTGTAGTTTGGTTTTAATCAAGTCATGGCGTGATGTGTTGGAAAAAGCAGCATCCCTCCCTCGATGGTGAAAATGTGATGGGCAGTTTCTGCTGAACATACCAGGGAGGTAACTATTTTTGTAGGGCTGAAAAGTGACTGAACCTTGCACACATGCAGGTGCATGCACACACACACACACACACGTACATACACACACACGCACACACACATACACACAAACACACACACACACACACACACTCAGCTGGCTGCAGTGGTTACTGCCCAGCACTCATGTCCAGCAGCTGCTGGTCCAAGGAGGTTCTCATGTTATGAGAGACATCAGCCCTGCCGGGGCATGTTGTTGTCACCATCATCATATGATGATATCTAAGCAGCCATAAAGAACGGAACTCATCATGATCTGGAGGTGGATAAGCAGCTGGAGGGGTGAGGAGAGGGTCACCTAGAGGAACCACCTAATCCTAAAGGAATCGAGAAGAGCTTGTCAGATTCCTGGAGCTGGAATTTCTGGTAAGTGGGGAGAGAGTGAAAAGTCCAAAATCCAAACCAAACCCCAATTCAAGTCTTCATATTGGATGCCTGCGGGCTTCTTCTGATGGAAGGAGCAGACGCTCTGAAAATAAGTCTACAAAAGTCAGTAAGGAATCTTGCTTGTGACAAGAGGCTTGAAAGACTGGTCCACTCTGACCCCCTCTAGCTCTGGCCTTCCCTAACTCCCTCCTTTCCAAGGACCCGCCCATACCCAGAGGCCTGCAGGGTCATCGCTGGCCCTGCCAGCATGTAGAGAAAGGATTCTCTCAGCACTGCTGTCTCGGGCAGGGCAGGAGATCCTGCTCACTCCCACATACAGAAGGCAAAGGTTTTTGGCATGGCTTCTTGTAACAACCATTCCATTTGGCAAAAAAGAAAAGTCCTTAAATGCTTAAATACCGTCACCCGCGTCCTCCAAGGAAACATGATTACAATATATTAGCAAATTCTGAGGATTAAACATTCTGAAGAGCATCAGCAAAAGTACTGAATATAAAAGCGGTGTGGATCTCCCCTCCTTCGTCCTCCCCGAAGCATGACTTGGTAGTGGAGAAATCAGGTTTGCAGACTATGGCATTAAGGCAGCGATGAGAAGCCATCTTCACTACTGTCTCAGCTCAACATAGTTGGCCGGGAAGAGCCCATATCGGCCTTTACACACACCTCTCCACCAGCCATCATCAATCATTTCAATGTTGGTAATGATATCGTCAGGATCGAAGGAAATTTCATCGTCCCCTGCTAAAAAGGAGAAATTGGCAAAGAGAAATGAATGAAAGTCACGTGGCCCTTCCCAAAAATGTTACTATTTAGGAGCTGAATTTAATCCCCTCAAGGGCAGGGACCACTTTAATTCAGTCTTCGGAGACCCCTTGCTTGACTTAAGGAGGCACTTAAGAACTCTAGCTGATCTCTGAGGTACCACCTCACAGCTCTCCCAACTATCTAATATGACAAAAAAGAAAAACAACAAATGTTGGAGAAGATGTGGGAAAATTGGAACACTAATGCATTACTGGTGGAGTTGTGAACTGATTCAACCATTCTGGACAGCAATCTGGAACTATGCTCAAATGGCTATAAAACTGTGCATACCCTTTGATGCAGCAATACTGCTACTAGGTCTGTATCCCGAAGAAGTCATGAAAAACAGAAAAGAACCTACAAGTACAAAAATACTTACAGCAGCTCTTTTTGAGGTGGCAAAGAATTGGAAATGGAGGGGATGCCCATGAATTGGGGAATGGCTGAACAAGTTGTGGTGTATGAATGTAATGGAATACTATTGTTTCTTAAGAAATGATGAGCAGGCAGACTTCAGAAAAACCTGGAAAGACTTACATGAACTGAGGCTGAGTGGAGTGAGCAGAACCCAGAACATTGTACACAGAAACAGCAACACTGTTTCAGAATCAACTGTAACAGACTTAGCTCTTCTCAGAGAAACACGATGATCCAAGACAACTCCAAAAGACTCGTGATGGAAAGGGCTGTCCACATCCAGAGAAAGAACTGCAGAGTCTGAATGCAGACTGAAGCACACTGTTTTCTCTTTTTTGCTCTTTCTTGTGGTTTTTTGCTTTTGTTCCGATTCTTTTTTCACAATATAACTAAGATGGAGATATGTCTAATAGGACTGTAGATGTATAGCCTATATCAGACTGCATGCCATCTTGGGCCAGGGGGAAGATTTGGACAATACTGAATACAATACTGAAAACTATTTTTACACATAATTGGAAAAAATAAAATACTATTAAATGGAGAGAAAAATAAAATTGGGAGAGAACTCTTGTTGACTGATGAGAGGGTGACAACTTCAGTTGGGAACCACGGGCCTAACCAAGTCCTGCCAGTCCTGCCCTGGGACCAGCATGGCCATAACCCAAGGAGGTATCATTCCATTAGAGTGGGGATCCACCAAATACACAGAAACAAAACCACTCATAAAGGACTGCAGCCAGGAGAAATGGTTTACATCCTAATATGAGGAGATGATGCATTTGTCCTCTCTGGATCCCGTCATCATCAAGGATCAGAGAGGAAGGCCAACTAGACAAAGCACTTGGGAGCAATTCTGTTACATCTTAATGATGCTTTAAAAAGAATGAAAACAAAGGGAAAGGGGAATACACTGGGGAAGGGGGGAAGGTTGGGGATGGAAGTGGACATCGACACGAAGATGTGGGGTGGGAGGAGTGGCCAACACTTGAACCCTGTTCTCATCTGACTTGGACAACGGATGAAAGTGGAAACACAAAGATGGGGGCAGAAACACATTGTGCTCAATAGAAATAAAAGGAAAAGGGAGGAATTAGAGGTAGGGTAGATTAAGGGGGAATTTGTTGTAAGGAAAACAATTTCTAAAGAGGTACAAAAATATTTATGACTCTTTTTGAGGTGGCAAAGAATTGAAGTCTGAGGAGCTGTGGCTGAATAAGTTAAGACATAGGAAGGTGATGGACTCCTACTGTGCTAGAGAAAGGATGGATTCAGAGAAACCTGGGAAGACTTGAATGAACTGATAAGAGAGGGAAATGAGCAGAACTGGGAGGAAAGGTATTCAAGAACCAGAACACAATAAAGACAACCTTAGAAGATGTGGGAACTCTGATTGACACAGAGCAACCATCCATGATTCAAAATGACTAGTGATGAAACAGGCTACTCATCTCCTGAGAGATGAAGGACTCACAGTGCAAATGAGATGTGTGTGAGTGTGTGTGTGTGTGTGTGTGTATGTGTGTGTGGTGTGTATGGTGTATGTGTGTGTGGTATGGTGTGTGTGTGTGGTGTGTGTGTGTGGTGTGTATGTGTGGTGTGTGGTATGTGTGTATGTGTGTGTGTGTGATGTGTGGGGTGTGTGTGTGGTGTGTATGGTGTGTGTGGTGTGTAGTGTGTGGTGTGTATGGTATGTGTGTGTGTGATGTGTGTGTGTGGTGTGTATGGTGTATGTGTGTGTGTGGTGTGGTATGTGTGTGTGGTGTGTATGTGTGGTGTGTGTGTGGTGGGTGAGTGTGGTGTGTGTGGTATTGTGGTGTGTGTTTGTGTGTGTGGTGTGTGTGTGGTGGGTATGGTGGGTGGGTGTGGTATGTGTGTGGTGTGTATGTGGTGTGTGTGGTTTATATGTGTATGTGTGGTGTGTGTGGTGCGTATGTGTGGTGTGTGTGCTGAAAGCAGTCCAAAGAAAGAATCCAATCTTGTAAATCACGAATGTGAGCGTGTGTAGACATACAAGTGTACACGTATATATTTTTTCTCTTAGATGTGGTCGATGCAGAAATTTACTCTGCTTGACTCTCCATGTTTGTGACAGGTTTTGTTCTTCTTTCATTTTCAACTGGGGACTTAGAGAAGAAGGGAGGAAGGGAGAATTTTTGCTGACTGGAAAAAGTAAAATTTAATTTTTGTTTTAAAAATTGCCCCACCATGAAGCTAATGAAAAAGAGGCACCATGGAGAAAATGAATTTGGCCAACCCGCAGCCCCTGGCAACCATGATGCCCCCACCCCCACCCCAGCTCCAGACCCGCCCCAGCCTCAACCTCCAAACGTTGTGTGGCTCACTTACCAGCCTGATAATCGTAGAGGGCTATGGCTGTGATCCCAAGGTCATTTTCATACTCATCATAAGTATTTTCCTCTAAAAGTCAACCAGAAAAGAACCTGATTACTAACAGTTCATAAATTCACAGAAAAAGGGTAATTTAAACTCAGTTTAATTTTAAAAACTAAATCTAAGCCTTATGTTATAGGAAAAGGTGCAAATGCAAACCACCGATCCATCCTTCACTCAGCTGCCAGTGATTCGCCTTAAGCATCTCTCTGACCACATTACCACACTTCTCCATAAATTCTAGTGTCTTTTTAATTAATACCTCCAGGCTCAAATTATACTCGCCTCTGCATGGCTCGGGAAACCCTTCGTAACCTGGCACCAACTTACTGTTCCAAGCTTATTATATTTTGTTGTCATTCCGTCAATCTATGGTCTAGCCCAACTGGCCTTCTTCCCATTCTAATCTCTAGGCCTTTGCACTAGCTGGTCCCTGTGCCTGGAAGGCTATCTCTCCTCAATTCTTGTCTCTTAGAAGAATCCTTGACTTCTTTCTGAGTCAGCTCAAGTACCACCATCTACATGATTCCACTCCTGGTCCCCTTTGGGGGAGGGGTTCCTTATATTCATGTTTTACATTCTTTCTACACAGATCATAAGGCTACAGATATGATAGCTAAGCAGCCCTCGTGTCTAAATCTGCTTTTCCACCTCCCCTTGCAGCAGGCCAACAGTCTCTGGCCTCAAACCCTCCAGTCCCACTGTGCACCCCTGGGCACCAAGCTGGTAGGGAGAGCAGCTCTATCCAGAGAAACTTTACCAAGGAGCCTGGCTCCAGCCTGGCCCAGGATGCACCTTCAAGAAAAGCAAGAGCCAGCACCAGCCTCAAACCTAAGTCTGGGAGCATGAAAGAGCCACCCAGGTCTCAGATACACTGGGGGAGTAGCCACAAGTCCTCAGTGGCTCATGATGGATTCAGGCAATCAGCAGGGAAACCCTGGGTATGCTGAAAGCCTTGGAGGTGTGCCAAGAGGAGGCTGGCAAACCCTCCTGGGTCACGGGGATGGCTCAGGGGAGGGGCAGGGCAATGGCAGTATCCCCCCTTTCAGCACCTTCTGGGTTGGGAGCCATCGACTCTGCTGTCTCATACACGGCTTCAGGCTCCTGGGCCAGGCCCCGCTGGCTCACTGTCTCTTGGTAGTCAGACTGCACAGCCGTGTACTCGGACTCCCGCTCAGGCCCAGAATACGTAGTACTACGGCCTTTGTACCCCGGCTCAGCCTCATATGATACAGCATCCTGGGAAAAGTCAGAGGGAATTCCGCTCATTTGGCAGCATTCTCAACATTATCTGAGAGGCAGCATTCAGAAGGCACGTTAAGGTCTGGCAAGCCCTTGAGGAATCCCAGGTTCTCTGGTTTTCTCCTCCTAACAACCTCTGTAGTAAATGCCAGTGTAGTAAGTGCCCCAAATATGGAAACTGAGGCAGACAGGGTAAGTGAACTGGTCTGAGTCACACAGCTAAGGGCATATCAGAGTTATAATGTGAACTTCCTAACATGAAACGGCCAGACTTGTGAAAACTAGGAAGCAAGAAGCAGCTGGCAACAGCAACCCACAGGCCTGGAGAGAAGCGGCACAAGGCCTAGGGCCCCGAAGAGCCCACAATCCCTGGCACTGTGCCCACCTCAGGGAAATGATGACATGACTTACAGGCAGCGCAGACATGCCATGCACTGGATCCTGTCGGATAAAGCAGGTCGGCATTGAGAGGACAGGGAGACAGCCTTAAGGGGAGAGGGTGACAGCGTCGAGGGGACAGGGTGCTAGCCTGAGAGCCCAGGCTCTCCAAGGAGAACAGCTACTCCAGGCTGCCCCTCAGCCCAGAGCAGGCCACCCTCGGGCCTCTGCCGTGGGCCCAGATTTCTCCCCAAGGAGCCTCCTTGATGAAAGGTCTCCTGTGCCCTCGCCAACCTCCACACGCCTGCGGACGAGGCTCAGGGGGGCTTTGTATGTGAGGCCCAGGCCCCTGATATTGATCCTGCATTTGTGTGCATGCATGTGTGCACGTGTGTGCACATGCGTACGTGTGTGTGCACGTGTGTATGAGCATGCATGTGTGTAGAATGGAAGCTCCTACAGGCAGGGGCTGCTGAAGTTCTGTCTGTCTCCCTAGTGCCCAGCACAAGTCCTGAAACATTAGAAGCACCTAATTAAAGCCTGGGTGGCTGAGGTCTTTTTGCACTGAATCCTCTGCAATCCTGTGGTTACTAAGTCGTTCCACTTGTTCCTGACTCATCCTTACTCCTTCTGAGCTTCTCTTGGCAGAGATAACAGAGAGCTTTGCTTTGCCTTTTCCTTCTCCAGCTCATTTTACAGATGAGGAAACTGAGGCAAATAGGTTTGTGACTTGCCCAGGGTCACATGGCTAGTAAGTGTCTGAGGCTGGATTTGAACTCAGAAAGATGAGTCTTCCTGACTCCAAGTCTGGGGCTCTGTCCACTGTCCACTAGAAATCTGACTGGGAGATGGGCTGGGCTCTGAAGGCACCTGTAGTGACCTCATTCCCTAGAATGGCCCTGCCAGCCCTCAAAGCCATAGACATACCACCCTGTCCTTGGTTTCACCTCCAACTAATGCTTTTGACATGACATCGGGGAAGATGAGCAAAGGAAACGGAGGCAGCAGAAATTTGTCAAGCTGATGGTCCTGCTCGTGTGGGGGGAGTGAGATGGGGTTGAGGGGGTCAGGAGGGCTTAGAGTCCATCCCATTTAGTGCCAAGCAAGCAAGCAATCACAGGGAAGCTGGTGATCAGAGAGGAGCTAGTGATTAATCACGGCGGGGGGGGGGGCCGGCAATCACAGGCAAGCCAGTGATCTCAGAAGGGCTAGCAACCGATCACAGGGGGGCTAGCAATCGATCACAGGGGGGCCGGCAATCACAGAGAGGCTAGCAATCGATTATAGGGTACCAGCAATCACAGGAGAGCTAGCGATTGATCACAGCGGGGCCGATTCTCCAGCTCAGGGCTTTGCACTGACCTCATAGACAGGGCTGGTGGGTGGCCTCTCCTCGGCCAGTGGCTGGGGACTGGGAGGAGGAGACGGAGTTTTCTTCTTGATTCTGGCTTGTTCCTGTAATTCACAAACAAGGACTCGTCAGGATATGGGCCCTCCCCAAATCCTAGGCTGGCAATGGCAGCTTTAAGGCAGGGCCTTCCAATGTAGCAGCTTAAGGATGAGCCCAAATGAGGACAGAAAACACCCTGGTGGCATTTAAGCTGATAGCAGAATGACCTGACATGTGCATGTCTTTGGAAGAATGGATGTGAGTCCACCTCTCCCCAAAGTAACACTGTGACCCCCCAAGTCCAGATGTTTCGATCTCATCCTGCTGCTGAAGCCCATGCCTTGAGCTGAGAGGTGGTGACCAGAGAAAGGGAAAGCAGCCAGCGCTGGGACACAAAGGGCCTTCACAGAAGGACAGGACAGGCTGGTGAGGGCCGACAGCCACAGGCCATGGGCCTTCGGCCACAGTGCTCAGCTGGGGATGCAGAGACTAGGCACAGGAAAGGGGACCCTTGGGAGATTGGGAGGGCCACCACGGCAGCAGCCGACCCTCTAAAGACAGACAAGGAGGGCGACCAGGGAAGTTCTCAAAGCTGTGGACCTCCTCTTCTTTCCACCATGGCACCTGAAGAAAGAGGGCCAAGTTGTTCCTATGAAACTTAGAACATGTGACCCAAAGTGTCCCCTTCCCCTCAGCACTTGGTGCCAAAGGTGGTCAGCACACAGGGGCAGGGGACCCCTAGGGCCTGGTGGGTTTCCTACCTCTGTCATCACCAACCAACAGGATGGGGAACACAGGAAAGGGACAGGTTGAGGTGGAAAATTCTAGGCAGATTCCAAAAAAAGGAAACACGCAGGAGGAAGGGTCAGGTCTCTAGCAAGACACCCAAGGCCTAGAAAACCAGCTCTGTCCAGCCCACAACACAAGGGTAATAGACAAAATAAAATATCCAGCTCTTTTCTCTCTGGGCCTCAGTTTCCACATCTACAAAATGGGTGGGTGTACATTTTAGGCCCAATGGGCTCCATAGCCCCTCTCACTTCTACAAGCAGAATGACCTTCAAAAAGCACCTTAAGGTTTGCAAGGAATTTGACAGAGAAGGATGGGGAAGGGGAGGAAGTGAAGTAGGAAGAGACCAGGGTTCACCTTTAATTTGGGCAACAATTGCCTGTGGAGTCCCTGGTTTAAAGCTGAGGAAGGTGCATCTGAGAGGAGGTCGGAGTACCCCAGGAAACAGCAGAGGCAGATCTGAGCCCGATTTCTGGGACCTCCAAGCTCCTCATTTTATCCAGTAAATCCCACCACCAGCTCAGCACATGGCTTCTACATCCAGGCTGGGGTGTGACCCCAGGGGGACGGTTAAGTGAAGGAGGAATCTACAGCACCAGAAGCCCGGCCCAGCCCCCAGCCCTGCCTGAGCACGGATGGCCACTGACCTCCAGCTTCCGGCGGGCCTCTTCCTGCTCCTGCTTCTCCTGGGCCAGCCTCTGGGCTCTCTCAGCCTCTGCCTTCCTCCTGTCTTCTTGTTCTCTCTCTTTGGCCAGGTTCTCAAAGTTAGCGCGGATATCACTCGTCTTGCTGTTGACTAGAGAAGAAAGCAAAGTCTGTTTTTATTTTATCCAGAGAAAAGTGCATACACACACACACTCACACACACACATGTGCACACATGTACGCGTGCCTGCACAGGCATGCACGCACACACACGCACACACAACACACACAAGTGCACACACATGTACATACACTCACACACATGCACTCACATGCACCGTGCGTAACTCTTGGCCCACTGTCTGCCCCATAACACTGTGGCCCCCCTAAGAGCAGGGATTTTTTTTTTTTGCCCTTTTTTGGGTCCCCACTCTTTAGCCCAGGGCCTGGCCTAGTAGACACTGAAATTACATGCTTGTTGACTGACTGACCAGGAATAAACAGCCTCATTGGCAAGGACACATCAATAGCACAATCTGGGAGAGAAAAAATTTGAATTTCTCGCCAGAAAAAAAGGGCTCCAGAGCTCCTTCTCCAGCAGAGGCGTCCCTGCTGCAGATCCCACTCGGAAAACCATGGCCTGGCACTGAGGGGAGGAGGGGGGCCCTCACCGGCTTCTACCGGCAGCGTCTTCTGATAAGCCGAGGAAACCTTGGAAATGTCTTCGAAGGTAGAGGCATTCTACAAAGATAGGAAAGACAGGTTTCAAGTGGCCAGCTTTCACATGGAGCGCGATCCAGCTTCTGCTTTATTTGTCTTTTTGACACAGATAACGCTTTCAAAAAAAGCCACCCTTAAACATTTACCCACATGCCCAGGGAAGAAAGCAACACATACAACCACGTGCTGCTACAGTGTACCAAGTGCTCCTAATGTGGGAGACACTGAGTAACCAACGGAGAGATACAGTGTACGCAGATCCTTCTCTCTCTCTCCCTCTGTCTCTCTCACACTCACACATGCACACACACACACACACGCACACTCCACACACACGCGCACACGCACACACACACACACACACACACACACTCCACACACACGCGCACACGCACACACACACACACACACACACACACACACAACTTTCAACATCCCATCTTCACACCTCCATAGTAAGGTACCTGCCTGGAATGCTCTCCCTCCTCAGTTCAAGTATCAAGGTCTAGGGCAAAGTGGTTGTTTCATAAATGTTTACTTATGCACAGATGGTGACAAAGCTAACCAACAGCAGGGACAGTCAAGCCTCCATTTCTTAGGTCTGTAAATTCACCCCCAGAGGCATTGACAGATGAAAGACACAGTCTTAGATACTTGTTTAAGAAAATGTAAATTTGTTCCAAGAAACTGAATGCCAGTGAACAATCAGACCATGATGCAAATTTTGAGTTTGCTTATGCACAATTTCATCCTTGAGAAACAGTGAGAATGCAGAAAATGGCCGGACTTCACAATCATAAGCTGCCCTGATGCCCGCTTCCATTAGCTAGCTCTGGGTCTTTTCCAAGGTAAAGAGCCACATTTAATAGCTATCTTCCATGCAGTGGGAGCCGCGAGTGGAGGAGGGCTGGGGTAGATGGACACTCCCCCCCTCCCCCATCCCACCCCATCATCTGCTGAGGTCCTGGAGGTGAGAGCTGGAGAGGCCTTTGCCAGCCTGGATCAGTTCCATGGGACCCATGGGAGAGGCAGAACTGCAGCTCAAGGTTTGGCAGCCCACTACTCACTGGAGCATTTCTGCATCACGCACAAATCAATGCTGGCATTTCTTCCTCAGCACCTAGCTTTGCTTGAACACGCCACTGGTGACATTTTTGAGTGATAGGCCGACCCCCCTTTTCTGTGGGGTTAATGCATCATTTTGCATAGCGAGGTGCTTTTAGGAATGCATGTGCCTCATTATAGCAAAACTAACTATTCCGGGTCACCTAGTGAAAATAACGCCAGCTAGCATTTACACGGCAATGTATGGTCTGTAACGTGCTTCATACATATCTTATTTGATCTGCACAATAACCCTGAGAGAAGATCTACTATTATGCCCATTTTAGAGATGGGAAAAGTGAGGTCCAGTACCTTGCCCAGTGACCCTGCTAGTCAGGGTCTTACACTGGACTTTGCCTGAGGTCTCCCTGATTCCAAGCTCAGTGCTGCGTGCACTCTGGTGCCCCCTAGCAGCCACAATACCCTCTAACAACGTGTCCATTTAAGGTACTACTTGAGAAGAATTGCAAAAGGCAAAATGCTATAATCCTTTCACTGCAGGGTCCACTGACTTGCTTTCTGAAATGTCCAGTCACTGTATTTCAACATACTCGGGCTCCCTTGTCATTTCCAAGCACCATTCTGAGCTGGGGTCAGTCCCCAGGCCTCCCCAGGCTGCCAGAGGTTCTCAGAGCCTGGGAGCACAAGGTGCTACTCACTTTATCCATCCTGTCCTTCTGAACCCCGTATTTTCCACCAAATCCTTTGGAGTAATCTGAAATGGAAGAACAGCAGGTTGGGGTCAGTCTGAAGGAGGGAGCGGTCTCCAGAGGAGGTGCATGCGTACAGGTGGATAAACGGGAGATGCAGGGAGTGCAAAGAAACTCAGAGACAAGTGTCACAGCCGGATGGAGTTGTGTTGTGGAAGGCAGGCTGTAGCCCTCCTCCACACAGTCGGTCCACAGGCAGGTGCGAAACAGAAAAGGACGTTTACATGCTGGCCTCGTGCCGGGAGAGGGTAGGGAGAAGGGGGCAGGGGCAGGGTGGCCGAGGCCAGGAGGATCCCCACTGGCAGGCGCCAAGGCACCAGGATCCTCCCAGCGGGATCGCCGACAGGGCCAAAGCAGAGGACAGGAATGACAGAATGAAGTCCTTCACCAAGCACCACTTCATAGCAAGGCCTCTCACTTCACAGCCCTCATAGCAACAAGTCATAATGGACTCGGTTCAGCTTGGGCTTCTCATATGTGCTCTGGGACGTGGTGAGTATCAAGAACCAAGTTTAATGGCATTTTTCTTGATTGTTTTTAAAGAAGAAAAAGACCATGTGGGAATTCTGCCCATGGAATAACTACATGGCAAGAACACATCTGCTTCCAAGTCAAATGTCCATGCAGAGTTATTCACCACATAGATCCAAGGTTGGCATCATGCATTCTGGGAGATGGCCACAAAGCCCCTTACCTCTCCTGGCCAGGCTGCAGGATTTCTACTAACATCTATGTGAGAGTGAGAGCCTAATGCCTGTCCTGCAAAGTTAGGAAGTTACGATTTTTGCAGCCAACTGTTCAGGTCCTAAGAGCTAAGCACGAATTCCTACTGAAGGGGAAGGACTTCTCGAAAGCAGAGAGAACATTTTGCTCTTTGCTACTCACTCGCAACACCCACCGCTGATAATGCTTTAAGCTGGGAATGGTTCTTATTTTTATTTATAAGCTCTACATCTAGTTCCTGTAAGGGCAGCTAAGTTTACTGTGCCCTGAATGGAGTTTTCCAAAAGGAACACATTTCTCTCCTTGCCCCTCCACAAACAACATCAACAGAACAAAGACACCACATTGAACACATATGGCATCCTCCCCTTTCTCTGATCTAAGCCCAGGCTTTTCCCAATTTACGTTTTGGTCTTAATCAGAGGCCAGACCACAGCTGTCCTCAATGCCTCAGCTCTTGTGAAATATGCCTGCCTGCCTTGAGCACCACCTAGCTCAAAGCACGGCTGATTTAAAAATACAAAGACAACGCCTGTCAGATTTCCTGGGGGTTGTGGTTTTGGGTCATTTTTCAGTCATGTCTGACTCTCCAGAACCCCATGGGGTGTTTTCTTGGCAGAGGTACTGGAGTGGTTTGCCATTTCCTTCTCCAGTTCATTTTGCAGATGAGGAAACTGAGGCAAACAGGGTAAAGTGACCTGACCAGGGTCACACTGGCAGTAAGTGTCTGTGGCTAGATTTAAACTCAAGAAGATGCATCTTCCTGACTGCAGACTCAGGTCTCTATCCGCTGCCCATTTCCTGGGGTACAGGATGCTTTCTCAGATGTATATTTATCTAAAAAGCACCAAAAGCTGAACTCTGTGACCCTGACTCCCTAAGGACCTTGTATAAACACAATTTCCTCATTAGTGTCTGCTATGTGAACTGGCTGTAGGAGAGCATCTTCTCTGATCTTTGGGCATGGCAAAGGCTATGGGGAGGACTGGCCAGCTCTAGGGTTCATGATGGTAATCAGAGCATTACCTCCAGGTGAGCCAAGGGAGCCTGCTACTCCTTTGAGTCTGATAGCAGACTTTGCGGCAGCCCTCGGAGGCAGGTCTCATGGCCCTCTTCCAAGTCCCAGCTGGTCTAAACTAGCCCCAGGCTTCCCCCCTTTCCTCTGCGGGACTCTGAGGGACAGAGCACCCTGAGAGGCGCTGCCTGTGCAAGGCTGTGCTATGAGTGGATGCCTGGGGAGGTGAGGAGGAACCCGAGACCGCGCAGCGACTGTGCCTTGCTGAGATTCGTGCTGCGCCAATTTCTCCTTGTACTCAAACCCCACAGCAGATGGGTCCTGCCTCTCGGTCTGGACCCCGAATTTGCCTCCGAAACCACTCTTATAATCTGAAAATCCACATATGACAGCAGAGAAGACAACCAAGAGAGGAAAAGACACTTTTAGTTACAGAGACACAGACTGGTGACACAGCCAGAGACATTGCTCAGAGAAAGCGAGACCTTATCCACAACTGGCATGGTAAGGGGAGGATGGAACCCAGGCTTGAACCCCCATCCTCTGGAGGGTCGAACATGGGGGCCACTCAGATAGCGGGCTCTTAGAGAGGAAAAGGGAGGAAATAGTCCAAAGCCCCAATTCTACAGACAAGGACACTGAGGCAAAGAGGAAGTAGCTTCACCCAAGTTTGTTTAAGCATGTCTTCAGAGCTGCATTTCTAACATTCCTCCCCAGTGAATACTGTGTGTATGTGAGACATGTACATACCACACACACACACACACACACACACACACACACACACACACACACACGCATGCGCACACAGTGAGTCACGTACACAGGGGTAAAACTGAACAAGCTAACATTCAATGAACATATCTAAGACTTCTCTTTTGGAAATTACAGGAGGGTCCAGGAGTTATTTCAAAGAAAAGGATTTTCCTTCCCCAATATCCCTGTTTTTCTGTTCTGTTTTCTTTAAAGAAAAAAAAAAAAGGCCCCTCTCCTTAACCTTTCCATTAGGAAACAGAATTATTTCCTTCCCTAAAAATTGGGAAGGGACAAGGCAGCCCTTCCCCCTTTTTCCGTCATCCTATAGCAGATGCTCAAACCCTGACTGAACCCCTTTCCTATATGTCAAAAATACCAGAGCAAGAAACTGACCCCTGCGCTAGCTGGTGACCCCTGTGCTAGCTGGTGATTCCTGGGTGTGCTGATCCCTGCGTGAGCTGGTGACCCCTGTGCTAGCTGGTGATCCCTGCATGAGCTGAGTTTCCTTAGGACATCAGGTAGGAAAGGACAGCTTCAAACAAGCAAAGCCACGAGGCCCTCTTAAATCCCAACCACCCTTCTGGAGTGTCACTGACCCACAGATAAAGAGCTTTTTCTAGGCCCTGGTGAGAACAGAGGGAGATAGCTGTACCTTTTTGGGATTCGTGGAGTTGAACTTTCTCCTGGTGGTCCCAGCCCAAGGCACACTTGTCTTGTCTGTCTGTCTGCACACCAAACTTGCCTCCAAACCCTTTCACATAGTCTACACACATAATAAAAGGCCACAAGAATCACAGAAGGAACTGGAGAATGGGCACAAGGCTGAGGCCATGCTGCAGGGACAGATGGCAGTTTGTGGGCATGTCCCCCCTTCCCCACCCAGCCATCCTGGGAAAGGATCTGTGTGCTGGAGAGTGGGTGTCCTCTGGAAGGAAGGACTCTTCCCTTCTGGGAGGCTTCAATAAAAATCCCCTCTGGCCTCCCTGGCTAGGGTCAATGCTATTCATGGGGCAGACCAACACAGACAGAGGAGAAGCTCCAATCCATGCGACTCCAAATGTCATGTCAGGCCTGGGGTCTGACCACCACAGGACATCCACATGCCGCACACTCTCAAGACAAGGCCAGGAAGGTACAGATACTACTGGGCCGCAATCAGCAGGAAAGGCAGAGGGAGCTCAGTTTATACTGGAATCACATTTGGGGGTCTGAGGGTTCTTTTTTACAAGCCAGCTACTAACTCAAAGGCTCGTCATGTTAGGGACAAACAGTTGAGAACATAAGAGAAAACTGGAGAGACCTTTCTGGGACTCGTGCTTCTCCGTCTTGCCCTGATATTCAAAGCCTACAGCACTTTTGTCCACATTGTCCTTATCGACACCATATTTGCCACCGAAACCTCGGGAATAATCTAGGAAATAAGGAGAAAAAAAGAGTCATTCTTACCATCTAATCCAGCCATCCAAACTCTCTGGCTCGAAGCTGTGCATCTTTACCTCTCCCCAGAGCCTGAGGCACCCCCAGGAGCCAACAAAGCCCTGAAGGGCACAAGGTGACCAGGCGAGCCAGTGTGCCCAGCGGGACTGGGTGGCATTGGTGAGAATGGCCATGGTCATGGCCAATGACCCAACAAGAACAGGAAACAACATGGCGATTCACGCAAAGACTGGGAGCTAGCCAGTTCCGTTTTGCTTTCCCCAAAAGGTATTTCACTTTGTGAAATCTTTTAAAAATGGTCCCAAGTCTCTAAGAATTAGGTAGGTCACAGTAGGGAGAGAAAAAAAGACTGGTGCTGTCCTGATCTCTCAACTGCTTGTGCCCTCCCTCCTCCCCCAAAAGACCTTGGATTTAATCACTCTGTGAGTTATAGCGTGTTTAGATGTGTGTTTTATGCATACGTGTGTATGTGTGCATATACATACGTATACACCTGTACACACACAGCACATGTTATATGTATCCAATTTATATTTCTGCCATGTTATTTTAGTGCCCGCTGGCTGCCCACTGGAATGCCAGCTCCTTATGAGTACATCGGTCCCCAGAACTAGCACTGTGCCTGGTAAACAGTAGGTGCTTAGTCAAAGTGTTTGCTGATTGATCAGGAACTCCTACCAATGCAGGTTGGAACCTGCTCTAAAGCTTCTAGGATCTTAGAGCGGCCCAGAGTACTGAGAGGCTAGTGATTCGCCCAGGGTCACACAGCTACTATGGGGCAGAGGAAGGACTTGAACTCAGGTTTTCTTGGCTCTGAAGCTGGCTCCAAAGCTGGCTCCCTATCCACTGGGTAACAGTCTTAAATGAGAGTATAAAGAGTAAAGTAAGTTTCTAGAACTAAACACAATCACTGCCCCTAAAAATGAATCCTTCCCCATGGCCTTCTTTGCAACCATCTAGACTAGAGAAAGCAAGTGATTGGGAATGCTGCCATTCCGCCAGCCCACCAGCCCAAACACCCCCCACCACCAGGGATCTACCACTGATACAAACCTTTCTGGGACTCGTGCTTCTCAGTTTTACCCTGGTAATCAAAGCCCACCGCGCTCTTGTCCACCCGGTCAGCCTGCACACCGTATTTACCACCGAAACCACTAGAATAATCTGAGCACGTGGAGACAGCAAGCAACAGCAAGTGAAAGGGACAAGATTATGAGCCTGACAACACAAGGGATTCTGCCGACCCAGCAAATCCAGGGGTGGGGTGGGGGATGGGGGTGTGGACTGGCCTCTCAAGCGCCAAGTCAGCAGGCAGCTCCTGATGCCCTGGGGCCATGCTGGGCTTGGGCAGTGACAGGGGGATGCTCCGTGCTACTTTCAGCACAGAAGAGAAAGCAGCTGTCTCAACAGCGTTGCAGCTGAGCCCTCTGCAATGGTGCTAATGCATCAGCCCGCAGGCACAAATGGATTCTGGGCACTTTAAAGAAGAGGAGTGCATCTCTGCTCCTTGAGGACATTTGGATATGGGCAGAGTATTTGGAAATGGACTTGGGGGCCTCTAGTGGATGCCCAAAGAACTGGTCACAGGCCAACAAGACCAAAGAGCGTCATAAGAATCTGGTTTAACCAAGGCTGGAGCACCAAGAGGTTCGTGGAACCCAAAACATCTCTGGAAGATTCCTCCTCTTTCACGAGTATGGCCGATTTTTCAGAGATGCTAACAGCGTCCCCCAAACAAAAGGCCTCAAGGAGCTCTAAGAACAAATGCATCTCTTCTTTTGAGGGGTGAGAGGCACATGGAAGGGAGGCTGCTTTCCCAAAAACTACATCCTAATAAAACACAATTCTGACCACCTGCCGACAGGCCAGATGGAGCCATCTAGGCTGGTCAGATCACAAGAAGGCACTGCACTGAGGTACTCATTTTGTCAAGGAAGGAAGCTGAGCTTTTGGCTTAGAGGCTGAAAAGGTCAATCTCTCATTAGCCCAACACAAAGCCAAGGGCAAATGGCCAGTGGCAGCTAACTGCTCCACAAGGAAGGCTGGAAGTGCTGTCCAGCCCCTAGAGAACAATGGAACTCCCCTAGGCTGGGAAGGTCCATCTAAGAAGTAACATTAGGCTTTGCATGACTCCAAAAAGCCAGAAATGCAGAGGAGTGGTCCGCTGCTTCAAGAACAAAGGAAGCTAGGATTTTAAAGGAACCTTGTTTTCCTTTCCCAAATCAGACTGATTGGGGGGGGGGGGGGGGGAGTGTCCCTCCTTCCATCAGCATATCACACCCAATCTTACCTTTCTGTGAAGCATGTTTCTCAGTTTTGCCTTGGTATTCAAAACCCACAGCAGACTAGGAAAGACAAAAGAATATACATCATAAGACCCCAAACCATTTCCTAAGTTCAGAATAAGCAGGATTTAGCCCATCGCCAAGGACCCCCAGTTAAGGGCCCGGGGGTCCAGGAATCTTCCAGAGAACTGAAAAATCTGGGGCAAACCTGGTCTGAACAGGGATGTCCACTCACTTCCTCTCCCCTCTGCCATTTATTTTACATTCGAGAAGTCATCTTCCCTAGAAGAAGCAGCTGGTACTGGGCATGAAGTCAAGACACTCCTACAAGGAAACCACCTGACCCTTTCCTCATCTAAAGGCATCAGAGACAGAGGAGTCCAAATGTAGTGTTTCTGATTCCACAAATGATTAAAAAACGGCTCCTCCTGTTTTTCATTGTCTATGGAAAAGGCTCTCATTTCCCTGAGAAATTTGTCTTGTGTGAGGTTTCTTGTTTCTCATTTCCTATGCAGTCACCATTTTAAGAATCACCAACTGAATTCTCTCAAAGGCCTCCTCCCAGGCTCTCCCTTCAGAATGTTCCTTCACCTACGCTGCATCTCCAATAAGCACCCGTCATTCTCCCCTCGGGGGCTGGGACAGTTCTGCTTCTCTGTGTTCCCAGCATTGAGCAGTTTCTGGTGTGTAGGAAGTATTTAATAATAAATGCTGGTTGACCGACTCTTTCCATTGGTTTTGGTTTCTTTGTTTTTAAAACGTATGCGTTGTATTACACTGATAATTTTTCTAAATTGTATTAGCTTTTGGTTAAATATTAAATATACATAGATCTTCAGTACTTTGGCGTTTCTTTTCATTTTCAAGTTGTCTTTACCAGGCCAAATAAACCCACTTCCCCCTGCATTTGTGAATTGCTTCCTCCACTAAAACCCTACTCCCAATGCCTCATCCTGCATGGAGGTGACTCAGGGTTCTCCAAGGCTACGCCCAAGAAGGGGAGCCTGAGCAGGTTCTTCCTGAAAGGCTTCGAGTGTGGGCCCAGTGACAGACGGTGTCTTTCCTACTAACACAGCCAAGCAAGGAAAGGCTTGTCACTGTGAGGGAACTGCTAAGGGGTAAATGTTCTGGCCACAACAACCCAAGAAGCCAAGGGCCTTCAGTTTTGTTTGGCCAAAACATCTCACGCACAGTGAGAGATGAGGCTTGAATAAGGACGACGGGCACAAGGTGCAGAAAAGTTTTGACACTTTCAGCAACTCGGTGGTGGAAGCGGAACATCTGGGAGCCTTGGTAACTGATGTGCTTCATGAAGATGTAAAAATGAGAACAAAAGACGAGCAGCTTGACAAGGCTGCCTTGGGTTCATAAGAACCAGAGTGGCCAAGGGCAGAGAGACCATTAAGTCCAGCCTCCCCATTTAACAGATGAAAACACCAAGGCCCAGAGAGCTCAAGTGATTATTCCGAGGTCACCTCAGCATTAAATGTCCAGGGTGGGAGTTACAGCCTCACCCTTCAATGCTTTTTTCTTAAAAATTTTAAATATTTTATTTTTCCCAATTACACGTAAAACCAATTTTCAAAATGCTTTTTTTTTTAATTTTGAGCTCCAAATTCTTTCCTGCCCTCCACTTCTCTCCCCTTGAGAAGGCAAGCAATTCAATACAGATGATACATGTGCAGTCATGTAAAACTCATTTCCATATTAGCCACGTTGCGAAAGAAAGTTTAAAAAAAAGACTCCACTTCCTGTGTGCTCATAAGCCATGCATTCTCCCTCTCGAGGCGGAGAGCGTCCCGCACCAGGAGTCCTTCGGAACTGCCCTGGGTCATTCAATGGTTTTTTCAGTGTATCGGGTCACCTCTCGTACGAGGACAATGAGAGATTTGCAGTATATTTGGAAGTGCTTGTTGGTGCTCAGTCATGTCTGACTCCTTATAACCACATTCGAGGTTTTCTGGGCAGAGATCCTGGAGTGATTTGCCATTTCTTTCTCCAGCTCACTTTACAGATGGGGAATCGGGGCCAACAGGCTGATCGGGGTCACAAATCTAGTGTCCGAGGCCGAGTTTGAACTCACAGAGATGAATCTTCCTGACTCCAGGTCTGGCTCTCTATTCATTGTGTAGGGAAGATACCAAATGACTTGGAGGAAAATGCCAGCACAATGGGGTCTCTACATCGCTGGGACCTTGATGAGACTATGTGAGACCAGGCTGGATGGCGGGACCACCTAAAGAATAAGTCTGTTCTACCGAGTTCTGCTTTTTCCTTGCTCTGCTTACTCTGATTATCTTTTCTTCCATTGTAAATAAGTAGGCAAACAGATACACGTGAACTTGAAAGGGCATCAGGGGATCAGCCACATTGTCCACAGCAGATGGCTCTTGGGCTGAGCTTTGAAGAAGGCAAGAGGAAGAGCTGAGGAGAGAGAGCATTCCAAGCATGAAAGACAGCCTGGGCAAAGGCCCGGAGGTGGGAGATGGAATTGTTGAGCGTGATGAGTGAAGGCGAGGCAATCTGGGCTGGAACACAGCATGGGGGAAGAAGAGAAGTGTGCAGTCCCTGTGGAGATGAGGGCAAGAAGCACACTGGGATAGGCCCAACACTAGATGGCGGTGTGTTTTTCTGCTCCTCTCATTAACCCCATTAACCTAGATTTTTGTGTTCCCATGGACAACATGGGAAATAAAATATTTAGCTTTGACTTGGGTTGACATTTACTTCTAATTCTGTTACACTGATTTGAAAACGCAGCATCATTTCCACCTTTTCAGGTTTTGAAGGTCTTAGGGGACTAGCTTAGCTGACAGGTCCAAGCATACTTGAAAAATAACACTGCACTTTGCACTCGCTTCTCTCCAAAGACCTCTGAAGAAAGCTGCTAGATCGGGGGCTTCTCTTCTGCTTTCCTCCTGTATGTACGTAGGTCACTCATCACCGGCTTGTAGAAATCCAGCAATTGTCTGGCACAGTTGTAAAATAGCATTTTTTTCTTCCTCCTTGAAGTTTCAAGAGCTTTTCCAGTTTCTCTTCCTATTTTTATTCCAAAATTCAACAGTCTGTGTACTGGTGAACTCTAGGTAGGATTCTTTCATGCAGGCGTTGTCCTCTGAACTCAAAATGCTGCCTGCTTTGTTCCCTAGGGGACGCTGTCTCATCCGGTCCTTGACAGATTTTGGTCTAGAGTGGGGTCTTTGGGAATCCCAAGTGACCCAGGGTTTGAGGTCCTTGCTCTTCCAGCCCAAATCAATCACTGACTTTGCCTGGGCCTCAACTGACTGTTCGAAGCTCTGTTGCATTCTGGGCGCGCTTTTGGCTGTCTTTTCATTACCTTATAGATCCGTCCTCAACCAAATTTATTCCATCATTTGCTGTAGCCACTGAGATTTTGAATTTTTAGTTCTTCTATCTTTGAGTCTCCCTAACTGCCCCATGACTCCTTTTGGTGCTTCTGGAGTCTTCTTTTCATACATTTATTCTCTATCGGAGTTACTTCGCCCTTTGGTAAAAAGCTTTGAGACTGGCCTGGCACTATTACTTCTGAAGCCCTTGTCCCGTTGATCTTTTGGTAGAGAATTCTTTTATGTGCCATTTTTTGTGGAATTACCTATTCTTTTAGATCAAGAGTGGCTCCATCAAAAGTGGCAGATGGGGGGTTATGAAGAGCTCTGACAGAACAGATTTCATATTTGATCCCAGAGGTAGTAGGGAGCCACAGGGATTTTTTGAATAGAGAGGGGACATGATCAGACCTGCACCTTAGGAAGATCAATTTCCCAGCTGAATGGAGGATGGACAGAAGTGAGGAAGAGACTTGAGGAAGGCAGGTCCTGCAGCAGCCATTACAATAGTCTAAACATGGGGGAGGGGAGGTTGTCAGAGGAGAGAAGGGGGTGTAATCGAGAGATGGTATAAAGGTCGAAATGAGAGGACCTGGCAAGATTGGCTGTGTGGGGGGAGTATAAGTAAGGACTTGCGGATGACACTGAGTTTGACTGGGAAGTTGGGGATACTCTTGACAATAACAAGGATATCCAAACAGATGGAGAACTTGGGGGGAAAGATAATGAGCTCAGTTCTGGACATGTTGAGTGTAAGAGACCTACTGGACATCCAGTCTGGGAAGTCCGAAAGGCATTTGGAGATGCAAGACGGGAGGTCAGAGCTGGATAAATAAATCTGAGAACCATCTTCACGGAGACACGGAGATGATGATTGAGTCCGTGGTTATGAAGCAAACTAGTGTAGAGAGAGAAGAGGGCCAAGGCCAGAGCCTTTGGGGATCTCCACTGTGAGGGGGCATGACACGGAGGAAGATCCAGCAAAGACAGGAGTAAGGAGGAGAACCAGGAGAGAACAGGGCTATGAAAACCTAGAGAGAAGAGAGCACCAAGGAGAAGTCTGTCAGAAGGACGAAGATTGAGTAAAAGCCATTCAGGCTGGTGACAAGAAGACAGAGCACTGGTAACTTTGGAGAGGGTGCTTCCGGGTGAATACTAAGCTTGGAAGCTGGATCGTCCAGAGTTAAGAAGGTGAAAGAAGTGGAGACACCTGTTGTAGACAAACTCTGAAGGAGTTTGGTCATGAAAGAGGAGAGACGTGGGCTAATACCAATGGGGATGAATGTTCACGTGAGAGGATGGAGGAGGGGGAGCTATAGGCTTGAGAAGGGATGGAAAGGTTTGGAAAAATTACTTGGAGAGTGGGCTAGTAGGGAGATACGAAAGGATGGCCTTGCTGTCCAGTGTGACCTATCAGATCAATGCAGCTTTATGATCTTCTCCAGCACTGCTGAGCAGCAGAGGCCAGAAGATGCTTCCAAGGCTGAAGCCTGGAAGGCAGAGCAACATCTCTGATGAGGGGCCTGTGGGCTCCAGGGAAGGATAGTGTAGCCTTGAACTGGCTCACCAAGATGTAAAGATCCATCCATCCACATTTATGAAGAGCCTACTGTGTGCCGGGCACTCAAGGAGAAGGTGGCTAGTGCTAGGGGATGGCCTGGGAAAGAGCTGAGGGGTCAGAGGTCACTGAGGACAGACAGTAAATGGGGGTTGTGAGGCAGAAGGAGCGGATGAATGACTGCCAACTGTGATTAGCCAGGAATGTCAGACTTTGCCTTCTCCTCAGCACCAAGCTCCCAGTGAATTCACTCTGGCATTCTTACGAGATGCTCTAATGTTCAAAACCAAGAGCACTGAACCTGCAGTCAGAGGGTCTGGGTTCAAATGCCAACTCACCCCTCACCACCGATGGGACCCTGGGGAAGGAAGGAATCCTCTGGGCTCTGGTGGAGGCAGTGGGGGGGGGGGGGGGGCTGGCAGGCTTCTAAGGCCCTTTCCAGATTGAAATCCGTGATTCTATGACGTGGTGGAAGGAGGGGTTGGCCATTTCCTTCTCCAGCTCATTTTACAGATGAGGAAACTGAGGGAAACAGTCACCCAGGGTCACCCAGCTAGCAAGTGAATGAAACCAGATTTGAACTCAGGTCTTCCTAACTCCAGGCCCAGTGCTCTACACACTGCCACCCAGCTACTGAAAGGTCACACAAATCTGGGCAAAAACAGACTTTTTCTAAAATACTGGCTCCAACATCTGGGCCAGGAGTTTCTAGTCTGAAACTGCTCACTGCAAGACCAGCCCCAGGCCCACAAGCTGCCTGCCCCACATCACCCTTGGCTACAGAAGGAAGGGTCAGCCTCATCACTTACCTGATCGACCCGATCCAGCTGCACCCCAAATTTGCCACCAAAGCCTCTCACGGAATCCACTTGAGAGCAGTGTTTGGAAAGCTTGGACTGATACTCATGGCCAACGGCAGACTGCAGAAGAGTTTTTAAAAGAAAAGGCACACAGCAGATGAGTGGCCCCTTCTATTATGAGAGCAACATGAAGCTCTGGGCCTAGAAAAAAAGGGGCAGGGGGCTCTTTTGTGTTCCAAAAGGATTCACGGCTGAGGCACACTGCTTTCTGGGGGCATCTGTGATGGCCTGGCTGTTCTAACGTTCAGTGCACGTGGAAATTACGCTTATTTCTACCTCCCGAAAAGCTTGGCCCCCAGCCATGCAACATCAGGACCAAGGAAGCAGCCAGCACCAGCAAGCCTTCCTGGGGACAGGACTCTGGGTTTGGGTTTTTTGTTTTTGTCCAGACCACAATAATTAAAATTGCTGAGGGAACTCTGGGTGAGAAAGCTCCCTCTCCCAAAGTGGGGCAGCACCCCCTCTGTGGCTTTCACCCTAGCCATGGTTGGTGGCACTGAGAAGGGACTGACTCAGGGTCACACAGCCAGGACGCATGCAGAGGCAAGACTTGCATCCCCGGCTTCCTAACTCTCAGGCCTTCCTTCCCTGAACTGCACCAGGCTGCTTCTCTGTAGCATTTAACAAGCTAAGGCCTTTCTAATGGAAATGCTCACATCAACCCATATGTCTGATTTGCATTTTTGCCACATATACTGTGAATGTGAATCTATCATGAGGCATATCCTCAAAGTAAAAAAAAACCCAAAACATATCAATTCAGAATTTAATTTCTCTACTGGCACCAATGCTGGTGATGCCTGGAGTCTCCCATTACTTGGGGATTTGGAATTACAGTATTCACCTGTACCAAAAGACAGAAGGGAGGGCAGAAGTCGGAGGTGACGCGGATCGGACCCAGGCTCCGGCGTCACAGCTTCAGGACTCGGCCGAGGCCCGACCTCTTCATGCCTCAGTCTCCTCATCTGTCACGGAGGTGTAAGCCTTTGAGGGCTTTACAAATGTTACTGACAAAGTCCCCGGGCCCATCCACGACGCGACACGGGAAGATTTGCAAACTAATCTCACCTCATACTCTTGCTTATATCATAAACCTTGGGGGGATGAGTGCCGAGTTCTGGAAGTTATCTAGACACTTACAAAGGCTTGGTGGCTGGAACTTAAGCCCAGTCTCAACCGTCCCCATTTCTACCAAACACTTCTTTTCCCCCAGTCATTCCTGAGTCCCTTGCTCATGCTTCCAAAGGATCAAAGGCATCCCCAGCAATGGGTGTGTGCAGCAGCACTGGCTCTGCTCTGAAGTTTGAGCAGACACAAGCTCCCTCAAGTGAGCAAAGCCCCCGGCACCAGCGTGAGCTCCATAAGCCGCTGGTATTGCCTTGGAAACACCCCAGTCATTGAATGTAGCAGCAGGAGCCAGGCTTGGCTTGGCCCTGAGCATACACGGCCCTAAGCCACAGTGACATCACCCTTCCCAGGCTCAGTTTCCTTTTTTTGTGAAATGAGGGGATTGAACTAGGAGAACCCTCAGGTTCTTGCCAGCTCAGGCCATGAGGAGCAGAGCAGCCAAACTGATGGGCCCCATATCAGCCCCCTCCTCACCCAAGCAGAGTGGTGGGGAACTAGTAATTACCAGAGGCACCCCAGAGGCACCATCCTGTCAGCCTGGACTTCATCCAGCCTGTGCACTTCCTGAGGTCACTTAAAGAACTCAGTACGAGATCTGTCGGACACAACCACTGGGGGGGGCGTTTGGCTTCACTACTGTGCCTCTCAGTGATGAGAGGGTTTGACTGGGGGAACAGGGAAGGTGGGAGAGGACAGTCACTGGCAGTGACAGTGAAGCTAGGCTAGTTTTCTTCTTGTTTTGTTTTTTGGGCTTTTTCGAGCATCGACAAAACATTTCAAGAAAGGGAGAAAACCATCCCAGTTAAGCAGACCTGCCTCGGTTTCCCCTGTTGTCCGTTTCTCCACAGCTCCTCCCCCAGATCCTGCTGCGACCTCAGGATGGAGCCCTCCTGACCCCTGCCTTCCAGGTTCTTCATCTCTTGGAGTAGAAGCTTTGAGCAGAGGGGGGAAGCAACTAATTGGGACAGGTTTTTAATTTTTCACATGGAAGGAAGGCTGTGTTCCATCCGCAGAAATTTTTGCAGGATGGGTGGACATATTCTACAAATGCAATTATTAGTCCCAGCCCTGCCCTATCTGCCCTGGGACAGGGGGCTCTGGAGAAAGGAAAAGAGAAAAGCAAAAGTGGCTTCACCCTCCCTGGACCTCAGTGATCCAGCCAGACTGGGGTCATAAACACAACACTAAGAATTTCTAAATCCGTCCTAGCCAAATAGCCCTCGTAGCCAGCGGTGTAAGGGAGAGACCTGGAGAATCTAGCCACTCTGCACTCCACCCCTAGCAGCAGGCAGTTTGGATCCAATACCAGAAAGTCTCTGGGCCACAGCCATACCATGGGCCCTCACGGCGGTCGTGGCCCCCCTTACACTAGTGATTAAGGTCCCCAAATGGCACCATCAAGAACGCCACAATCCCCACCCTGGCCACGGCTTGGCCCTGAATGAACACGGTCTGGCCGATCCTTAATGCTGGGGCCCTTAATGCTGCCCTGGCCCCTCCTCTCACTCACACCTGGAGAGACAAGTAAAAGGAGCCCACACTCCCTTGTCAGGTTTGTGTAGACAGTGGGAGCAGTGACTGCTGCCAACGTGGCTCACTGCAGCTGATGATGGAGTTCAGCGCCAGAAAGGTCTTCAGTCCCTTCCCTACTACGATGTCTCCAAGCAGAGATCAGGGTCCAACTTCCATACTAAACCTCCCCCCACTCTGCCGATTCTAAGACATGCAAGGTTTGTTGAGCTGGTGAGACCCCAAACCCAGCTCACCAATGGGGCTGGCCCTCCCTTCTCTCCTCTCTCCACAAGGTACTTCCTTCTTACCACTTCCTTTGACTTGGCTCCCACAGAACTCCTGGGGCAGAGAGATAAATGACAAAGGCCATTGTCTCTCGTCTGTTGATGGCTCTGTGCCAGTTCTGTTTTGTGACTAATTTGGGATGGACATCTTTATTTGGAGCCACTCGTTCCAAAGACTATAAGCCAGGCGTGCTGCCCCTCCCCCCAATGACTACGATGTTATCCTGTTGGCCAAGTCATATGTCTAAGCTGACCTGTGCACGAGGCAAAAAAATGTCAAATTACAGGAGTCAGTTCACCAGCTGGTCCTTTAGCCTCCATCCAGAGCAGGAAGACAGGCAGGCATCAAGTAGGAGGACCCAAGAAGACCCAGCAACCAGTCAAGGCTGAGGTCTGTCACCAATACACAGAGAGACCACACTCCCAGAAGAAGCCTGTTGTCTCCCACCTGCCCCTCAAGAACAAGCCCCCACATGGTCTAAAATTAGCTGGAAGGAAAGAGGCAAAGGACTGTCAAAAGAAACAGACAGGAGCTGCCATGCTTGAGCCAGACTTCCCTTAGCTTTTGCTAAAAGCTCAAAAAAATCGCTTGAATAAGGATCTGCCCACAAGCTTTTAAAAATAGTCACTTCAACCTCAGCTTCTCAGTATAGATTCACCCTATAACGGGATATACCTTCAGGCTTTTGAGTGTACTTAAGATGCTAAGAACTTTGCTAGGCTTTGGGCTGAGTCCGGCAAGCATCCCACCCACACGGCGGATGGACTTTCTGCATTTCAGGTTGGCAGCCGGGGCAGGCCAGACTGACTGCAGTCCCCAGACTGCCCTGCTGGGGACAACGGAGACTCCAGCCCAGCTAGAGGCAGCACCAGACACTTACCCCTTCCCTCACCTCCTTCGTAATCTTGTGTTTTACTGGATATATTTGGACCCATTCTGAGAAGGGGTCAAGAGGATCCACCTATGGCCTGCCAAGAAGGTCGAGAACCCTTGTCAAAGATTCCAGGCTGACCCACCCGTGAACAGGACTGGCCGCAAGACGATTTTCTGTGAAAGTCATTTGGGGTAAGTAAATGAGAGACCTGCAAGCAAACCCCAGTTCTGGAGAGCCAGGCTTTTCTAGGCTGACCTGTCTCCCGCTGACAGTTCTCAGCTGCTCGGGCAGAAACAAGGGAAACCCTCCACTGTTCCAATATCCCCATTTAGAGGGAGGTTTGGCTCTGCTGGGCACCTTCCCACTTACTTTATCCATTCTGTCCTGCTCGACACCAAATTTTCCTCCATAGCCATGGGATGCCTTGGGTCCCGTCTCAAGCTCCTTCTCCTTGAGGGTCTGATGTTCTTGAAAAACATTCTCTCTTAGCTTGTGTATGCTGAAATAAAAGGGGGGAAAACCACATGACATTCTCCCATTGCTGTTGGTTCTCCCTTCCCCCTAGACAAGGGACGCAACCCACCCTTAGTCTCCTAGCTCTCAAAGCATCCATGAGCCCCCATCTTGTGCTCTGCAGTCAACTATTCCAGCACTAAAGTTTGCACCTATCTCAGGCATCCAAAGGTTCAGTGACACTTTCCTCGGATACCTCTTTCCCATCCTAGCGGACGAAAAATTTCTCTATTTGTCCACACGCCTGACTGGTTTATAGCAGTACACCTGCAGATCTGTGGCTGAGGGGAAGGGAGGAGGAGGAGGAAGCCTAGGGAACCAGCGGGCCGCGGTCCAGCAACCTTGTGGATTCCCATCACTCACAGAAAAGCCACGTCACCAACCAGACTGTGAGGAATACGCTGGAGCCGCCAAGCATGCAGACGGTGGGCGCGCTCTGTGACGGAACTAGCCAATCCCATCGACATTTATTAAAAGTGACCACTGTGAGCCAGGCATTGTGCTAAGTGCCAGCAGTGCTCTTCTCCTGCTCACATTTTCCTGAAGTACTCTGGGTAAATGAAGTTTTGTTTTTCCCTCATTCATTCATTCATTCCCTC
>CM053592.1:194543011-194592253 GCA_028646515.1 Pseudochirops corinnae | reverse complement strand
CCCCCCCCCCCCCCCCCCCCCCCCCCCCCCCCCCCCCCCCCCCCCCCCCCCCCCCCCCCGAGTGACTTGCACCTAGCAGGCTCTCCCTGAATAGTGGCACAGATGAATCATTTGGGCAACGGCCCATTTTCCCCAGGTCCCTGGACAATTCTGCCACAGTCACTGGAAGCTCCTTTCTAACTCTCAACTCAACAGGGTCTCTGAGGACTGGCAACCAGCTGCCTGGAGGTGGCCCAGGGCCTGTGTTCAAGGCCCCAGACCCTGGGAGAGGCACTTCCCGGACCACGGCTGTGCGCACCTGCCCTGCTGGGGACAACGGAGACCAGGGCCCAGGTGCCCTGGGGAGAAGGGACAGGACAGCTGGTCCAGCTCCCCGTGAGTCCCCAGTGTCTGGCCCACAGTAAGTACTTTGTAAAGGCTTCTTACTTATTGCCATGGCGGTCCAGTCCTAAAGCTCTATGAGGCCCAGAGAAGGACTGCTTTCAGATGCCCCAAATATCCAATGATGAGCTCTATCAAAGGAGTCCTAAGGAGTCAGGGCGGGTTCCCTGAAGGTTCCATACTGCTGACCTTCACTCTGTTGATCCCCTTTCTCTATAGTAACTCAACACCACAGAGGGCAGACAGCAGGAAAGAGGGCAGCTGGCCCTCAGTGCCAGCCAGCGGAGGAGTGGGGCTTGATGGCATACTAGAGCTGGGGATCCAGGGGGGAAGGCCTAGAAGGAGGAGACTAACAGGCTTCTGGGACAAGAAGCTTTGCCACCAGGAGGCCAGCTCTGCCCCAGGAAAAGTGTCCACTTGGCTGGATGGGTCCTGGAATCAAGATAGCTCTTTCCAAGAAGCAAGGAAGCCTTCCCAGACTGCCCTTGGGTGAGTTGCTCAGACCCTGCCTAGGAGGAAGCCACCAGCCTCTCTGAGCTCCTCCAGCCTCTCAGATCTGCTCCCACCCACCCACCTCCTCCTGCGATCTCCCCAGTCAGAAGGTAGAGCCCCCGAGGGCAGGCACAGCCAGTTTTCCTTCAGCCTGTATTTGCACATATTTGCACACCATCTTTTGGTGTCAGGAGCATCACAGGCATTTAATAAATCTTTATCTAATCCACTGTATTCAGTGACCTTGCTCTTGGAAAAACTGAGAATTTAGGCTTCAGCTGTTTCACAGAAACAGGTTTGGAACTGAAATGTTCAGCTTTTATTAAGGACCTGATCTCTTGACTTGTGGCCTCCATAGCTGAAGGACAAACAGTGGCACATGTTAATCTGTCCTCTGACCTACAGAGTCCCATTTAGGCCCAGGTGACCAAGGCCGGGGCTCCCCGCACTGAGGTGGGCTTGGCTGAGGAAGTCAGCGGTCTCAACACCAAGGGGCAAAAGTTCCCCTGGCCTTTGGGACAAAGCCCTCTCTTAAGCATTTACTTCCTCCTGGGGAAGGCCAGGCAAGCCTGACAGAGTAAAAAAATATGGGTTTAACAAGGAAACACCCTCCATACACAGCCACATACCAGGGCTGCCAGGAGCAGGTCTACACTGACACAGATATCTGGAATATAGGTTGTGCTGCGAACAATGGATTAATTAATGATTAAGCCAGGCCACTGAAGCCTGGCCTGAGACTGCTGGAGCCCAAGCTCTCTGCCTTGCTTCCTTCCTCCCCGCGCTCAGGAGGGAAGCAGAGACCCCCTGCCCTTACTCAATGTGCTCCTGGTGCCCGGACCCCTTCACCGTCTTGGCACCCCATCTTTGCTCCTTCTCGCTGACGTCATTCTGCAAAGAAATAAATAACAGAAGGCCAAACCTCAGCAGCGTTTTCATTTTATAGAGAGTATGTGTGTGTGTGGGTGTGTGTGTGCATGTGTGTGCACATGCATGTATGTAAAATATATATTTAGACATTTTTTTTAAATTGGGAGATATAAATTTAAGAAAAAGTAAGAAAACAAAGAAGCTGGAAGTCATACCACAAAATCCGGGTCAGTCTCCCAGTCGTCAGCACCCTCGTCTTCCCTGCTGACAGATATGGAATGTCCTGCTGAAGCTTTCCACATCTGAAAGATCACACAGCAGCTCATCAGGGCCACAGAGCCGTGGATGCCCACAAATCAAGTGGACCTGACTTTGGATGAATTTCCACCATCACTTAAAAGCTGAATTACACCCATGAGGCCAATTCCACAAAATCCAGATTCCCTCCATACGCGGGGATGCTTGCCGACAACTCCTACTGCCAATGGAGATGAGGGTGATGTCAGCCAACATGGATGGTCCTTCTAGAGCACAAAGCTCTAACATCAACCTTGGATGTAACTGCTACTGCCATCAAGAGATGAGGAGCCAGGCTGAGATGAAGCAGCTGGACCAGGGAGGGCCATACAGCTAGTAGGTCAACATCTGAGGGAAGATTCCAACTCAGGGCCTCCTAACACCAAGCCCAACACTCCACCCACTACACTTCCTGACTGTCTTGAATTTGAGGTGCTGCTGAAAGCTGTAGTCTCCTGGCCTTATCCAGATGCTAGGACAAATCTCTGGCTCCATTTTTAAGGGAGAATGAACATGAGGGCACTGATTTGTCATTAGTGCATACCATGAACTTCGTGGAGTAGCCTAGGCCAGGATTCAGAGAAATCAAGTCCTAGATGTGTTTCGCAGTGGAGTTACTGCTTCTGATCTTGGGCTCTCTCAAGACACTCGGGTGAGATCATGCCCAGTCAGGGTCCCCACTCGTGGGACACCAAGGACCAGAAAGAGTTGGACCTTGGTGGTCTCCTTTCACAGGAGAGTGGCATGGGGGAGGGACTGGTCCATGGGTCAGGAAGGTAGTGAATGTGGGAGGGAGGGAGGCCTCCAGATTCTCCAGGCAGCCCACCAAGTTGTCTTTCCAAGGCTGCTCAGATACTCTCAAAGTATAGCAAATGCTCCAGAAAGCCCAACAGCACATTATCCTTTTGGGGGAACATGTCCTAGATAAAACGCCTAATTCAGTTGTGATCAGACATTCCTGAGGATTATACGACTAAAGGCTTTTGTTTCATATTTACAAAAAAACCCCAAACCAAACCCTGATGCCAGCAGAATGATTCTGAAAGAATCTACAAAAGGCACAGCCTCACCACGAAAAGTTTCCCCCCAAAAACCACAATTTATGAGACAGAATAAGAAAGAGACTTAGCCTTCTTCCTGCAAAACCACTAAAAAAAGCTGACACAGAATGGAAAGCCATTTCCAGTTGGTTTTATTTAAACTCACTCCAAACTCTGTTTGGGTGCCCCAGCAGAGTTCTCAGGCCTGACACATGGTCAAAAAGGCCTGTGTGCCCTGCCTGCCCCATCCGTGGATAGGTCCAAGTCCAAGAGCAGAGCACCGAAGGGAAACCAAGGACCAGGCTTTCAGACTGCAAGAACAGCATCTGAGGCCAGGCTGGTGGGGGGGGGGGGGGGGGAATCAGGAATCTGCCCAAACCTGGTTCTTCCTAGGCACAGACACCCACAACCACAGCAAGGGGACTGTCAACCACTCCCTAATGGCTTCCCAACGAGACTTTAAAGAGAACTTGGAGCTGAGAAGTCCCAAGTCCTGGTATCAACCAGGCTTTTCCTTTGTACTCCCAGCAGTGTTTGGTGGAGACTCTCCCAGACTCAAAAGAATCTTAGATCAGTGCAGATAGCCACCCCCTCCTGACTGCCCATCCTGTCAAAAGTTGACCCCTGGGCTCCACCCGAGAGTCCCCCAGCCCTTCCTTACTCTCTGGCCATTGGCGCTAAATCCTTACTCTCTGGCCATTGGCGCTAAATAGGGGCTTAAGAAATGTTTGTTGATTGGCCACAGAAATTACCGTTTAAAAATTTCAAAAAGCCGACAGATGCAAAACACAGCAGACTTTGGACTGCGGGACATTCAACTGCCTCAAATGCAAGGCAGCTGGAAATGTCGTTTCCAAAAAGAACCTCTGAATTGTCCAAACTACTGGAAAACACACAGACCCAAACAATAAGGTGAGGGGACGCCATGGCGGTGCATTCACGTGCACTGACATCAGGAAGAACTCGAAAGACTCATGTGGAGACAGGACATTCAGCCCCACTCACATCACCAGCAAAAACAACGAGCAAGACACAGACAGAAACCTTCAAGTCCCTTTCTTCCCAAACTGGGTGAGCCCAGAGGGGAGGGAACTGAGCATGGCCAGCCTGGCTGGCCTCCTGAAATAGTGGGCTAGAACCCAGCATTCACTTACTGGTTGTCATTGAACCTGGAACTTTACAGATGAGGAAACTGAGACCCAGGAAAGGGAAGGTCCTTGTCCATGGACCTGCAACCAGGGAATGTCAGGATACGAACCCGGCTCTCCCTGCTGCCCATTTCTTCACTCTGCTCCCTGCACCATGCTGCCAGGAGAGCCCTGGAGCCCTGGCAATATCATCCCTTGAAAAGACAGTTGCTACACAGTAATTTTTCAGCATGGGAAGTGCTTTCTTTCCCTTTCCTTTGGGCCTTGACTTCCCTGATGTACTTGGATCTCAGCATTATTCCTGGCTCCTCGGGGCCAGCACACACAGGCTCAGTTCTGACTTGGAAGCCCCTCTCTAGGGGCTTCTCTGCCTCCTTCCCAGCCCCCTTCCTCCTGCCCTCTCCCAGCTCTCCTACTAGAGTAGAATACCAGCTTTCTGAATATAGGGACGGTCTCTTTACTCATATTGATGAACCCAGAGCTATATGCCTCTCTTGCCACATCTGATCTTTGGACGATTTTACGAAAAAGCTATTTCGTGCCAAGGATAGCGTTGGACTTGGTGTCAAGAAGACCTGAGTTCAAATCCCACATCAAACACTTCCCAATTGTATGACCTCAGGCAAGGCATTGCACCCTGCCTCAGTTTCCCTATCTGTAAAATGGGGGTAATAATAGCACTGACTTCCCAGGATTGTTGTGACTACCAACTGAGAGAACGCATGTAAAGTGTCGTATAAGTGTGAGACAATACTCTGATCACCTCTAAAGAAAGGGAAAGGGGAGAGCCCAAAGCTCATGTGACTGACAAACCTTTGCTCCTGGCTGAGGATGAAGGACTTCTCACAGGCGTCTGCTCCAAACACTTAGATAACCCGCCAGGAAATGTGCAGGCATCTGGAAATGAAGCTGTCTGCAAGAAAGCCACCAGGGAGAGCTCAGGGAGGCAGCGGCCCTCCCCAGTTGCTCAGACAGGGCTCATTTGTAAGCTAGCACTGAACGGTGCCAGAGAGTTGGTACCCTCCAATCTTAGTAACCAGGTCACTAAGTCCAAAAAGAGACCCATGAAGCCCTCCATAGGGCAGAACCACAGAAGCTCACGTGGAGCTCAGAGCCCGGGAATGCCCTCTCCTCCTCCTGCCCTCCTCGCCCCTCCCACCCCCCATCAAACATACACATGAACAGGAAATGCCTGGGCACTGGCTCAGCTGTCAGAATAAGCCTCTGGGGATTGCTCCAAGTTGGAGAAAACAGGGCTCCATTTTTCTGATAATTATGTTAATATTATTATAATATGAGTCTCCTCCTGAGGATTTGGAGCAAAGAGAGCTAGCTGGAAAGCAGGCAGAACAACAGCAAGGGATCAAATGATCATGCTGTGGTTTTGAGGGGTCAAAAACTAGCCTCCACTCCTAACCAATAGCTTGTTGTTGTGAGGAAGCTGCACCATGGAAGAGAAGAGAAGCCTCTGAATAGATAATGGCGAGGGTAAAGTTACTGTGCTGAGAAGCCAAGAAACCAAGAAGCCAGGGAAACTGAGGACCCGGTCTGGAGGCCCTGGCCACAAACCACAGGCAGATCCCTTCTCTCCCTCTACATGACCTCACTGGCTGAGCTCATCCACTCCCCTGGATTTAATGACCATCTCCAAGCAGATGATTCTCAGAGCTTCCATGCTGCCCCAACCTCTCTGCTGACCTTCCATCTCACATCACCAACTGCCTTTCAGACATCTCACTCTCCCGGCATGACCAGCAGACACCTGCGACATTATGTTCCAAACAAAACGATCCTTCCTCCCAAACCTCCCCCTCCTACCTTCCCTACTACAGTAGAGGGCATCCCCTCCTCCAGGCCCTCAGGCTCCCATCCTGGATTGGCCATTGTCTCTCACAGCCCATGTCCAAGCCGCTGCCAAGGCCCATTGATGTCCCCTCTGCCACAGCTCTCAAAGTTGTCACCATTATGGTCCAGACTTTATCACCTCCGGTCTACAGCCTGGGAACGGATCTGCTTGCCTCAAGTCTCTCCCCTCTCCTCCATTCAGTCTTCAAAGTGAACATTCAACCATTTCTCTCTCTCTCTATCTCTCATCCCCCAACTCAATAAATTCTGTGGCTCTCTAGTGCCTTCAGGATCACATACAAAATGCTGTCGGATATTCAAAGATCTTCGTACCCTGCCCCCTCCTACTTTCCCAGTTTTCTTCCACATTCCTCCCCAGCGTCTCTGGTGTCTCCTGACTATTCCAAGACCCTTCGCCTCCCAACTCCATACATTTTCTCTGACTGTGCCCCATGCCTGGAATCCTCTCCCTCCTCTACTCCACCTACTGGCTTCCTCCCAGTCCCAACTAAAATCCCATCTTTTATAGGAAACCTTCTCTCAACCCCTCTTCATTCTAGTGCCTTTCCTCGGTTCATTATTTCCTATTTGTTGTATAAGCAGCTCACTTTGTGCAGCTCTCTGCATCTGATCTCCCCCACTCAACTGGGAGCTCCTGGATGGCTGGGGGTGTGTTTCATCACCAACTGTGTCCCCAGTACTTAGCACAGTGCCTAGCACATAGGGGAGTGTTCAATAAATGTTTACTGTGTGATTTAGATGCTCAAACAGCCCCAGCTGGCCACCCCACTAGAGATGGAGAAATCGAGGCTAAAAGAGAAAATGAATGTGAGGAAGAAGCTGGCTTGGCTGAAGCCTGGGTCCTACTGGGCCACAGGCAGAGAGTTAACTGCTTCCAGCAGACTGGAAGCTCCCAGAGGGCAGGGCTTGCTTCATTTTGGTCTTTTTATATCCCCAGTGTCGGGCACACAGAAGCCACTTAATGTTTGTACAGCTGGATTCAAGGTCATAATTTCCAATCTCCTTAACCTGCTCCTCCAGGGATCAGTCCCACCCACCCCATTTAAAATGCCAGGTTATAGCTAAAAGGGAGCCCCACCTCTAATGCACACTAGCAGTGTGACATTAGTCACTTACATTTCTGATGCCCTAGAGCTAGACAACTGTCCGAGGGTATAAGCTGCACATGCCAGCTCTGCCCTGCATTGCTAGGGAAGGGCTTTGCCCCTCTCCTGGGCTTTGGGGGTTCACTACCCTAGGCTATGCAGGACAGAGTTAGAGAAAGGGTGTGAGGTTCTAATGTGTGGGGAGTTTACAGGCTCACTGAGGAGGCCCAACTGAATACAGCAAACACTGATGAAACACAAAGCTGGATCACAGAGTGGGCCTGGGAAGATAAAAGGGAAGCAGCTGGGGTGCCACAGAACTGAAGTAGGGAAGATCTGAGTTCAATTAGCTATGTGACTGGTGCCTGACTCAGTTTCCCCAACTGTAAAATGGAGAGAATAATAGCACCAACCTGCCAGGGTAAGCTTGGATATTTTGGCCACATAACAAAGAGACAGGATTCACTGGAAAAGCCCCTGATGTTGGGTGAGATTGAAGACAAAAGGTAGAAGGGCCAGCAGAGGTAGAGATGGATGGAGAGTATCATGGAAGCAATGAGCAGAGCTCAGACAGACTTTGGGACATCACGGAGGCGGGAAGAGCCTGAGGAGAGCCCCCAGGAGCCGGATACAGCTGAGCACCAGCCAGAACCGCCCAGGGTTTCTGTGAGGATCAGACACTTGCATGGTGTACAGCACCGTGCCAGTCATGGTAAATACTAACTGTGGGCTAGTATTACTCAGCAGGCTCCGCCTCCAGGGAGCGAAGGTTCTAGGGCAAGCCACCTCCCACTTGTGTTCCTGGCAGGGGCTGTGGGACAGTCTGACTTCCTATCCCCAGGGAGGACCCAGGCATCCATGAAAGGAATCCCCACCACACCATGGGCAGACAAGCGCTCACTCAGCCACTGCTGGGTGACCTCCTGGGACGGAGGAACCACCAGCAGCAGAGGCAAGCCATCGTCGGAGAAGGAAAATCTAGGTGACCTCTAACCTCACTTAGCACCTTCCCTCCCCCCACAGCCCTAGGTTCTGCCCTGAGACCAAAGGGGACAAGTCTAGTCTGGCCACCCCTGACAGCCAGCCCTTCAGACACAGGGGATGGCTCCTAGGTCCCTCCAAAGTCTTGTCTTTTCAACGCTTCCTTTCCAGTTCCTTCAGAGCCTCCTCCTGTGATATCCGGTCAAAGGCTCTCCACTAGCCTGGCTGCCCTCCTCAGGACATCCAGCTCATCCTGGGACCCAAACTAAACAGAGCATCCTTGAGGTCTAAAGGAAGCAGAGGGCAGTGAAGCTGTCACCTCCCTGTGTCCTTAAGCTACCTGACACAGCCACCACCTGCTGCTTCTCTGCAGTGTTTGCAGGCCACTCAGACCTCCAGACTTTTTTCAGAACTGCTGGTCTCTGGTCTATTCATGGGTTACCCCTTGCATACTCAGAAAGTTAGGGCTTTTGTATACAAGTTTAAGACTTTATTTACATTTATCAAGCAAGGCAATGTGTGCAGCACTTAGCCCTGGGCCTAGCACACAACAGGTACCACATAAATGCTTATTCCCTTCTCCGAATCTCTAAGAACTTCATCCACTTAGATTCTGCCCAATGAGTCGACCTGTCAAGTGCATCTGAAAGTAAGCTTCTAAAGAGAAATTGCTGCTTGGGCTTCTTTGTACCCCAGTACTTAGCACAGCGTTTGGCCTTAAATCCTGGCCAGTGACTGACTTTGGATTCCACTCTCATCCAGTCATCGACTCTCCCTCCCAGCTGGTGCCTCCTGCAAATGTGAAGAGCAGGTCAACTAAGGCTTTAACCCAGTCATTGATGGAAACAAGACACAGGCCAGGGCCAAGTACAGAGCTGGGGGGGGGGCCTCCACTGATGACACAAAGCATTAACACCTACTCTTTGGGCCAACCCACCACCACTTCAGACTTCGTCAGGCAGCATCACTGCCTGCTTCAGATCTCTCTTCCAAAAGAGAAGATGATACTTCACCAAAAGATCAACTCAGATCTGGGCAAACTGTGTCCCCAACACGCCAGAGGTGCCACTAGTGGCTGCCACTGGTGGGTGTCCCAGTGCCCACTACACCCAGACCTGATGCCACATGAGGAACTTCTATGGTCTTTCTAACCCTGCACAAGGTCCAGCCCTTTATAAAGCTGGCCCAGAGTCAGGCAAACAAACATTTCTTAGGCATTTCCCATGCGCCAGACATTATGGTAACAGCTGGAGAGAGAAAGGCAAAACCCTGCCCCTGCCCTCATGAAGCTCACATTCTAACTGGAGAGAAAATACTAAAATAATTAGGTACGTGAGAGTAGACTGAAGGCAACGCTGAGAGGGAAAGGTCTTCTGTGGAAGGCAGGATTTGAGCTGCATCTTGAAGGAGGCCAGGGCTTCTGAGAGGGAGAGAGGAGGAGGGAGGACATTCCAGGCCATGGGGAATAGCCAATGGTGATACCTGGAGATTGGAAATGGAGGATCCTGTGTGAGGAACCAGCAAGAGGCCAGTGGAGCTACATGGCAGAAAGGGGAGTAGAACATAAAAAAGATGAAAGGTAGGAAAGGCTTTAAATGCCAACCAGCTGAGCTGACATTAGAGTCTAGAACAGGGGTGGGGAACCTCGGCCTCAAGGCCACATTGTGGCTTTCTAAGTCCGTGGGTGCCGACTTTTGACTGGATCCAAGTTTTACAGAACAAATCTTTTTATGAGGGGATTTGTTCTGTGAAGTTTGGATTCAGTCAAAGGCCTGCACTAGAGGGCCACATGTGGCCTTGAGGTCACAGGTTCCGGACCCCTGGACTCTAGAAAGAAGGAACCTGGAGTTCATTGTGAGGACAGGGGCTGTTTTTGACTTTTTTTTTTAAATCCCCAGTCCTTAGCACAATGCTGGGCACACAGGAGGCATGGAAGAAATGCTTTTTGATTTGACTTTATTGAACAGGAGTGTATAGCATGGTCAGACTGTGGATTCAGGAAGCTCCTGAGTGGAAGAAGGACTGAGGACAGATGAGGCAGGGAGACTAGGGAGGAGGCTGCTGTACTAATCTAGGTGTAAGGCCAGGTAGTAGCTGGGGAGGGAAGTAAACATATCTGAAGTTCTGCTGTAGAGTGTGGGAACAAATGAGGTACAACAAGCCTGGAAAAGCCAGCTGGAGCCAGGGTTCCAAGGACTGAAAATGAGAAACAGCAGAGAGAGTCAATGGGGAGTCCATGGAGATGCAGAAGGGGATTGAAATGGTCAGACCTGAAGCAAAGGAAAATCACTGTGTTGAGTTGAATCAAGTACATCAGCCTTCCTGCATCTGGTTCAACCCTCCAAAAGTCTCCAACAAGCCTCTGCCTGGCTACCTCCAGAGAGGGAGAGTCCACTCCTTCCCAAAGGAACCCATTCAGGCAAGAGGCATTTATTAAGTGCTTTTTGTGTGCCAAACTGTGCTAAACCAGAAATAGAGACAAACACAAACAGTCCCAGCCTTAGCTCATGCTAATGTTCCAGGAGCGGAAGAGGAGACAAAGAGCTACGTACATGCAGAATCTACCTATATCTATCTGTCTGTCTGTCTGTCTATCTACCTACCCCTCTACCCATCCCTCCATCTGGGGAAATTTCAGAGGGGTGGTTGATGCTTACATTCACCTTTTAGCAATCCCAAACTAACTTGGGCACTCTGGGGCCACAGAAAAAAAGTCTTTTCTTCTCTCTCTTGGTCTTTCCCTTTCAGATACTTGTAAACACCCAGTCCTCAGGAATCTGCTCTTTTCCCTTCAAGCATTTATTTCTCAGATAACAGAATTCCAAGGCCCATTATCATCCTCCCAGCATTCAAAACCAGTCCATAAAGTGGGGAAAGGGTGGAAATGTCTTTACTTAGAAAACCTTTTAAAATCAATGGCTAAGTAAAACTCATCATATCCACACTCTCCTCCCCCCCCCCCCCCCCAGCAAGAAGTATTTGTAAAAAGTATAGGCATCCCCAAGGAGATTCCACCCAACTGCAGACCAAGGGAACCTCGGAAACACCTACATTGCCCTCCATGCAGCACATACAGCAGGGCTCGTCTCCCCAGCTTCTGCTGGGGTATGAAGTCTCCCCTCCTAGGAATACTTGATTCTCCAGCAAACATCTAAGCAGCTAGGAGAGAAACGTGATGTGCTCGCAGTACACGAGGCACTGACTCATGGAGAGACTTGGGAGGGAGTGAAAAGGCAGAAACTCCAACCCTAAATGCCTGTGCTGGATTCGACGTCTTATTTACAGGGGGTTCGCTCTTTGCCAGGTCCCGGAAGAGTGGGATGGTAAGTTCTGGCTCTGCCCCAGCTGGCCTGGGAGGCGAATCCATCAGGTAGGCAGATAGGAGTCCTTTGCCGACCACCCCCCCCTTCCCCTAAAAGAGCCATTTTCTTAGGGTGTCAAGAATCCTTTGGCCCTGGTCCTAGAAGCTCCCAGCCCAGCCAGACGATAAAATTCCATAAGTCCAAACCCACCTACCTTCACAGAGGAACTTTTCCCTAGAGAATTTTAAGCTCCCGGTGCACCGATGCGGGCCACAAAGCCTCTGCAGCCCAACCTACCTACCCACCCCTCCCCCGGAAGGGGGAATCCTGCAGACAGAAGCCCTTGGGTTGGAGGGGGAGGGGTCGCTGCATTTTCCAGTGACCAGAAGACCAGACATACCAGGAGACCGGGAGGCCGCGGCCTGAGGGTTAGGGAAAGCGCCACACCCATTTATCTACTCAGTCCGAGCAGGGGAGGTCCGACCCGGCCCACAACCTAGGCCTGGGTCACACGAATATGGACTCGTAGGAATTTATCACGCCCAGTTCCCACCTGGCATTCCCTCCTCTTATCCCCTACTCTACCCTGTGGGGAGGAGGGGGAGGAGCAGGGTACCCCCTTTCACTCGCCACAACCCCCACCTCCAGCCCAGACTGCGGGAAGGGCTCAGCTCAGACCGAGCTGACGGAGGCGACTTCTTCTGACCCCGTCTACATCCACATGCACGCTCAGCTGCGTCCCCTCCCCCCCACCACCTCCGCCAAAAACCCGCAGACGACAAACCGCAGCACCCCAGAAGCTGCCACTTCCTCCCGAAACTCCAGCCGGGCCCGGCGGAGGAGCCAGCCCCGGCCTTGGTCCTGCAGCCCCTTGCTCAGTATGGCGCCGCGCCAGGCCCGCGGAGATACTGGGCAAGCTCAGTCTCCCGCCTCCGCGCGCTCACCTCGCTCCGTGCGTCCCCGCTCGCCAGCGACCGCCGATGCCCTGCCCTCCTCTTCCCTCCCAGCCGCTCCGGTCCAGTCGCGGTTTCCGCTCGCGACACTTCCTGTGTCGTCAGCACCGGGATGGGCCCGGGATGCAGAGCCCGCAGGAGCCACCTGCGGAGCGGAGCCTGTCCTCCCGGCCCGGGCCGGCCCGGCCTCCCTGCACACCCGCCCTGCGCCCTGCAGCTCTCTCTGGTCTTTGGTCCTTTTTGCTCATCCCTCCCGGCCTAGAGCCCAGGGGACTGCCCAGCGCTCCTATCGATTCATTCATTCACCCTTTCCTTCCTTCATTTTTCGTCCCACTCCACGCCTGGGCCCTCGGGCCCCCAGGTCCCCCAGGGTGTTCGGGTTAACATTCGGTTTTCCTACGGAAGTCGGGCCCTCCCCCAGCAGATACTTTGTATCCCTTCCAGACTGGCTGCTGACGTGGGGGGGGGTCGGAAGCCCGGCCCTCTCTCAGCAGATACTTTGTATCCCCAGAGGCTGGCCTGCCTCTGACTCACCTTGGGCCATTTCCTTCCCCTCTGGGCACAGGAGCCAGAGCTGGAAGGGCCTCATTCTTCTGGCCCTCCTGATCGCCTCCTACACCCCAATCTGGTGGCAGTCAAACCACCGATCACCAAATCACCTATCATCGGAATAGGTGAAGAGAGAAAAAAGGAGCAGGGAAGGACCTCAGTCCACCGCCCATCCCCCAGTACTACAGACAAAGGAACCAGAGAAGCAAGATGACCCATCCAAAGTGATAAAGGGCTTTGTGGAATCCCCAAAACACTCATTCCTCTTAGGCTTTGAGCTAACCCAAGTATGGGCAGTGAAATGTCGAAGTGGATAGAGTGCCTGGCCTGTGGTCAGGAAGACATCTGCCCAAGCTCAAATATGGCCTCATTCACTGGCTGTGTGACCCTGGGCAAGTCACTTCATCCTCCTTGCCTCGGTTTTCCTCATCTGTAAAACAGCTGCAGAAGGAAATGGCAAACCACTCCAGGATCTTTTACCAAGAAAGAAAGCCCCAAATGGGATCACCAAGAGTTGGGCAAGACTGAACAAGGATGGCAGCAGCGGAAAGGCCCAGATCTGATTTTCTGTAATGCTTTCAAAAATGTTCTTAGACCAACACAATGCACAGGCTGGGGACAGTCTTCTCAGAAAGGGCTTGCGCCCTCTATTCTCTTGGATCCCCAACAATCCCCAGAAGGGACGTGCGATATTTTCCGTATTTCACAGATTAGAAAACTGAACAGCAACTCAAGCTCAGCAAAATTTGTTTGAAAAACTTCTCTTATGTACCATACACAGCCAGGCCTGCCTCCAACCCACCTCTTGGCTAAATCCAATGCCCTTTGCCCTTTGCATTACACCCCCGCTGCTCCAAATTGTCAGGGCTGAAACTAAAAAAAGTGGTAAATCGAGGGAGTTAGCAGTGGTGGAGGGGACTTTTTTTTTTTATCTGGAAAAGAGAAACGCCACGGGAGAGAGGCTTGCTGCCATGCCTGCACACCATGAAGAAAAGCCAAAAAGGCTGCCACAAGCAAAATCTTGGAAAACCTTGAAGGGCCATATCTAAAGAGGAGTTACTGTACTAGGTCTGTACCCTCAAAAGAAAAAATAAAAGGGACAAGGATCTACCCGTACAATAATATTTATAACAGCTCTTTTAGTGGTGGCAAAGATTTGGAAATCGAGGGAATGCCCTTCAGTTAGGAAACAGCTGAATAAGTTGTGGTCAAGGATTGTGTTGGGTTGCTATTATGATATAAGAAATGAGAAGGGTTTCAGAAAAATCTGGAAAGACACAGATGAACTGATGCAAAGTGACATGTGCAAGACCGGGAGAATATTGTACACAGTAACAATACTGTATCATGACCAACTCTGAATGACTTCGCTCTTCTCAGCAATACAATAATGCTGGACAATTCTAAAGGATTCATGATGAAAGATGCTACCCACCTCCAGAGAAAGAACTGATGGATTAGGAATGAAGCACTCTTTAAAAAAACAAACTGTTTTCCTTCACAACATGACTAACATGGAAATGTTTTGCATGATTGCACATGTGTAACCTATAAAGTGAAGGTTAAACATTGGTTTTACATGTAATTGGGGGGAAATAATTTGAAAGAAGGGGAGTTACTGCTTCTTAAAGTAAAATAAAAAAGTCAACCTCAGTAAGTCGGTTAAGTCCCTGAGGCAGGACTCCATGAGCCAGGGAGCCAGGGATTAGGGGCAGGGCAGTCTGTATTATCGTCATTCATTGGTTGTTCATTTGTGTCTGACTCCGCGATCCCATTTACAGTTTTCTTGGCAAAGATTTTACAGATGGGGAAACTGAGGCAAATGGGGTTAAGTGACTTGCCGAGAGCCATAGAGCTAGTTAAACGTCTGAGGCCAGATCTGAACTCAAGCCTGGCACTCTATCCACTGTGCTACCTGGTTGCCCGTTGTGCTTCATACAAGCTTCATTTCTGGGACTCTGGAGGGCCTGGAGCTGTTTAATGACACTGATCCTCCCTCCAGGAGTCATTATAATTTAATAGCACTACACAATCCCACATGATACCTTCACATAAATGAGCTCATCTGATCCTCACAACCAGATGGCCAGAGTCAAGCGTCATTCCCATTTCACAGATGAGCAAACAGGCCAGTAGGTTAACTGATTTGCTGTGCCACCCTGCAATAAACTCAGCTTTTAACTTTGACCAGGAATTCTTGTGTTACATAAGAAATGAGGAGGGTTTCAGAAAAACCTAGAAAGACACAGATGAACTGATGCAAAGTGACATGTGCAAGACCGGGAGAATATTGTACACAGTAACAATACTGTATCATGATCAACGCTGAATAACTTAGCTCTTCTCAGCAATACAATGATGCAGGACAATTCTAAAGGATTCATGATGAAAGATGCTACCCACCTCCAGAGGAAGAACTGATGGAGTGAATTCAGAATGAAGCATGAAATGAGAAGTGTCCCGGCAGCAAAGTGGATAAAAGCTCACTCTACATTGCCCCAAAACTGAAGGGAGCAGCAGGGAAGAGAAATGTCGTACAAGAAGAAGACAATGTGCAAGTTCTGTTTCTGAGGCCATGACTCAGAGCTGGAAATTGAGGGGACGCCCTTCAGTTGGGAAATGGCTGAATGAACTGGGGTGAAGGAATGTAATGGAATACCATTGTCCTATAAGAAATGAGCAGACTTCAGAAAAACCTTTCTGGAAAGACTTCTCCGAACAGATGCTGAGTGAAATTTGCAGAACCAGGAGAACAGTGTATACAGTAACAGTCACAGCGTGCAATGACTGACATTGACACTCAGGATGGAAAACGCTATCCACACCCAGAGAAAAGCCTCTGGAGCCTGAATGCAGACGAAAGCTCTCCTCTCCTTTTGTTGTTTTGCTTTGTTTCAAAACTCAAGATCTTAATGGAAGTAAAGTTAAAAACTAAAAATAAAATTAAAAAAAATGGAACTGCCTCACTTACACCAAGAGGCACAAGGGAAAAAGAAAACCCAAGGAATTATGTGAAAGCCATATGTCCACTGAACTGCCTCAACTGATTAAAAGGGGTGTAAGAATTGGGTAGTTTTCATGAAGTGCTTTTAAAAAAAAGAGGGTAGGAAACAGGTAATAAGAAAGCCATCTGGAGCTTGGACTCGTTAGGAAAAGAGCCTGCAGCATTTCTTCCCCAGACAGTGTTGTCACACTGATCGAGGAACAGTCAATTATCGCCTCCTGCTTGAGCTGGGCTTTCCCCACCTGCTTTTCTTAATAAACAAAAAACCTTTGAGCTGCAGTGAATCTGAGGAAAGTGGCAGCATTTAGCGTCACTTACAGTAACAGCTGACGTTTACGGAGCGCCGTGACAGGCACTGTGTAAGGGCTTTCCAATGAGCTCATCTGCTCCTCACACCCACTGTGGGAGGGAGGTTCTGTTATTATCTCCACCTTACAGATGAGGAAACTGAGGCACAGGCTCACACCACTGGTGAAGTGTATGGGGCTGGATGTGAACACAGGTCTTCCTGCCTCCGGGCCTGGTGTTCCATCCGTTAAGTAGATGTGCGTGCAGGACAGGTCTGTAAGATACAGATGCAGGAGCCCTGAAGCCCTGACCAGTGTGTGATCAGCTGTAGGAACACCTGCAAAGTACAGGCAAGTCACAGGGATATGAGAAAAGTGGAAAGCAGGGAAATGTGCCTTCCACAATCACATGTGTCTGAGGCACACCTGGAAGGCACCTATGGGGTGGCTGACTGCTCTGCCTCCTCGGACAGCGGGAGAGAGGCTGGGTGCTGTGGTACAGCGGGCGGAGCCAGGAGCCCGGCCCTCACCCTCGGCCCCTCGGCTCCCACCACCAGAAGCAGCGGCCGAGAAGGGACCACCCCATGTCTTAACCTGGAAGGCCCAGCCCCTAGTCCGTGGCCGCCCGCTTCTCGTGCCAGCACAACGGTCAGGGTAACCATGGCTCGTTCGCTCTGTGGGTGGTTCATTGGCAGTGGAAAAGGCTTCAGTCCTTTATTGAAAGAAAGCAATAAATAACACTGTGATAAGAACAGTCCGAAGGAGGCTGTACACACTTTGTTACACAATCAGAAAAGTTCACAAAAGCTTCATAGAAATACAACGGTCACCGTGACGACACCAGCACATTAAAAGCAGGGACAAACGGGACAGACGTGCTCTCTCTATCTGCACACACGTATATACTTGGATCTGGGCCAGGCTGGCTGTCTCTGTGCATACACACACGCATATACATAGCGGCATCATCAATGATGCACCATGATCTAGACCAGTTCTCATTGGCTTTTTAATGTGCCATTTAAAAAGCAAAAGGTACATTCTCTACAGTGTGAAATGTAATGGCTAGAACCATCAAAATTCCAAAGACCCGTCCAGACACAGACGCTCAACAAGGTGACCGACAAATGCTGAAAGACGACTGACAAGCACAGTAAGGCCTGGATTGAAGGTGGCGCTGCATCCCTCGGCAGGGGCGGGCCTCGAGACTGCAGTGCGTGTTGTGATTGGTCCTCGAAGAAATTGCATCAGAGCCTCTCAGCCACTGGCTGGGAGGAAAGCACTTCTTTGTGGGCGGGGTGTGGGGGCCACCGGACCGGCCCCCTGCCCAAGTCTGTCCTTCCTGGCTCAGAGAGTTCTCTGTTCATGGCTTATCCGCAGTCACTGAAGACCAGTTATCCAAGGACGAGGGCCTCGGTTCCCAAGGCATCCTGAGCCGGTTTTTCTAGAACGACTCCATAGTGTTCTAATGTTTCTCAGTTCAAATTTTAGTAGAGAAGATATTTAAAATACAAAATTTAAAATCAGTCCATGCTACAGAATGAAAAATTTCTTTTCATTAAAAGGTCAGCTGTGCTCAGTCATTAAATCACACACCGTAACTGCTTGCAATGAAAAGACTGATTGTTTCAAAACGGCTGCCGTGGCTTGCTTTGTGAAGCATCAGCTTTCAAATGTCACTGATTCCATGGTGATAGGGCACTTTTTACAAATGTAGTAAAATCCTCGTTTCTGTCAGGTTTATTATTTTAAAAAATTACACAATGGTAATTACAGTAACTGCATAATTTACAAAGAACCCTATGTGCTCACAGGGTTTATACTTACATGTATTACAGTACATTCAGTTGGCTACCAAATTAAGTAGAAGAACCTCATGAATTGATTGCAAAAGATATTTATAATCTGGATACACATGAAAAAGTAAGTAACTCTATAAATGAAGTCACATAAGTTTACATAAATATAAGAAACATTTAATTCTAAAATATTTTCTCTATGGTATTCATGAATTTTTTTTACTAATTAAAAACTCTGTAATAAAATATCTCATTGTCCATATAACAAGTATTAACAGATTAAAGGTCTGCTCAGTTCCAACATGTGGTCTTGGCTGAGTCCGGAACCGTGCATAATCATCTGTAGAAGTAGTGTGGGTAAACTAGGAGGAAAACAAACACAGGGTGAGTGGCCAGCAGCCAGAGGCCGCGGAGGAGGCCAATGACAGGCCGAAACCCCAACCCACACGACTTCCTTTGAGCAAAACCCAAGCTTTTGAATGACATGAAGGATGTCTCTCAACAAAGTTATCGGGCTGTGTCTCTAGGCCAGCAGGTGGACAGCGCAGAACCAGCCGGCCTACCTTGGAACTTTTAAAAAAGCATGTCTGCCCGTGAAAACAGAGCCAACACTCTCATCTCCTGCTCCCTGCCCAGGCCCCAGGCCTCGGGGTCCGGTTCCACCAAGTCCAAACAGCTGTGCTGTGGCCTCCTCAGGCTAACAACCCACAGCTTTATGTCCAGCGTGCTAAAGCCTACTTGAATGGCCCTTCCCCTCCTTAACCAGATCAAAGGATACTCGGGGCAGGGGCCAGCCACACCGCCTGACCCTGAATCCTGGGATGCATTTGCTACAAACCTTTCAGTAAGATTTGTGCCAGAAAGAATGCACATCTACAAATTAGCCCAGGGAAGTCTCGGAGCATCAGTGGAGTTCAGATTTCAAATGAATGTAACTCAATATGGCCCATTTAGCACTTGCCCTTGTCACCTGGGAACCTAATTAAGGTTCTGCTCCTAGGAAGCAGCACACTGGACCAGTGGCTAACAACTCAGGAATCAGCCTGGGGGAAGTCTTATGGAAAAGCTGGCGGCGCACCCCATTAACAACAGCTCTTTTCCCTGGCGGAGGAAGCACCCCTTTTCCTGACAAGAGGCAAGGCCGGCAGCTGCAGGCAGTGGCATGGGGGACGCTCGCTTCGCCAGGTTTTTGAATTCTGGAATTACTCTAGTCCCTGAGCCCAGGACAGCAGGGAGTGAAGAGTGACCTTAATACCTATGATGTAAAAGACTAAAAAAGCCAATGTGTGTGTGTCTGCCTTGGAGAATAAGGGTCTGCTGGGCGCCCCTGGCACTCCTCAAAATCACGAAAGGCTGGGGTTCCAAGGAGTGGGCTGCGTGCTAACGCTGCATGCATGCAGGCAGCTGGCTAACCCAAGTCAGGCTCAGCCTGTCTGAAGCCACCTGTCTCTCTGTTTACTCGGGGGCCAGTGAAACCAAGCCCCAAAGGGCGAGTGTCCCTTGGGCACCTCGTGAGCACCACACTCGCTCTACTCACCAACAGAAGGCTTTAACAGGAGTAAGTCCTTACGGTCGCAGAGTCCAGCCTCTGGCTTCCTGGCACGCTGCCTGTTTCAAAAGCGTGGAAGGAAAGCGTGCAGAACACGGCATGCAGTTAGTTCTTAAAACCACCTGAGTGAGGCCAGTTACAAAACATTCTGGGACAGGCACAGCACCTCTGCCCAGGGATGAACGGAAGGGGCATCTCTTTGGGGAGGTGTGTGAATGAATGTGCTGGATGTGAATGACAGCTGGTCACCAGACACTGGCTCCAAGGGGCCCCCCATACCAGGAGGCAGCTGGAGAGAGGGCTATGGGAAATCCCTTTCCCTCTCTCCATTTGCCTTCTGAACCAAGTGTCATTGCGGCTGAGCAATGAATGCCTGGAAGGTCAGATGAACAGGGAGCAACACACCCCAAAGAGGACGGGTCAGCACGCCTGGGGAGGCACATGACTAGTTACTTAGCAAGACGGAAACCTCAGTGAAAAGACAAGAGAGACCTCGAAAATGGTGCCTGCTTTTAGAAGCCACGGCTGATGCTGCAAGTGGGTGGGATGCTCCAAGCTGGCGTGCTTCTCTCTCTCATTCTATGTGTCCTGCACAATCTGGCACAAGCAGCTACACTGCTCGAGGCTGTGGGGCTCGGGTCCCACCCCTGCCCTTGTCTACAAGTCACAAGCCAGCCAGGAGCATGATAAAGGGCCTGATGGCCCCTGGGAGAGAGCAGAGAGAGAGAGGGTCAAGGGGCCTCCGGGCAAGGACGAGAAGAGGTCTGGCCTGGCCCCACCAGCTGTGGCAGCGGAAGGTCCAAAAACAAGGATGTAGACAAAGGCCTGGGCACATTATGCTGATGCCTTTAGACTGTATGCTTCAAACACCCACCAAGAGACTTCCTAAAAGGTACGTTAAAGCCTTGAGAACTTTGGAGAAGATCTAACTTCGTTTGGCAAAGGTCCCTATATCCTCAATCTATGCCACCCTGCAAGGAATGCCTGCACCTGTGGTTCTGAGGCCATTCTGGGTGCTGCGCCTCGGACAAAGCGTCCAGGAGCCACACACAGGCACAGGACACAAAGCCCCTCCCTTTCCCAGAATGCACAGCTGTCCTGGACACCCAGAGGCAGCAGAAACCGGGCTTCAAAGGCTGCTCCTGCTGAAATGTGATCTCCTTTTGCTTTGAAAGCTGGTCTTAATCTATCTGGATCCTTAGGCCTGCGTGAAATGAAGAGTCAAGACTTGTCATTCAAACAAAAAGTCTGGGCTGGGGTCATCTTCTGACCCTAAAAGTGCCCAAGAAAGAAGCAGGTGAAGGTGAACTATTGTTTTCTTCCAAGAACGATGAAGGAGACAAAGGGAAGTGTCCTCGTCCTGCTTTCTGAAGCACATAAAATTATGTGAACAGGATAGGGGTGCGGCTAATGCTGAACATGGAGCTTTGGTTAGAGCGGCAGCTCCGTTCCCCCACTGACACCCACCCACCAAGGAGTGACTGGAAGAGGGGAGGCAGTCTATCTTACAAGCCAGAGGACTCTGGGGACAGCAGCATGCCAGACAAGCCCTTCTAGGGGCAAGCCTGACCTCTCTCCCCAAAGCTATATGAGGACAAATTAGGGCCTGGTGGGCTCTGGCAGCCAGGGGAGAGGGACAAAGGTGAAGAGAAGCTGAGATCGGTGTTGGTGGGAATCAGAACTGTCTTGAAAGTACTGACACCAGTGTCCCATAAATGTACGAGCCCCAAGCAAGGCAGGAATCCCTCTCAGAAAATGGACGTACAAATTAGTCCTGAGAAAACGTTAAGATGTGGGGACACTAAGAATGCCAGTGAGCACTTCCTTGCTCTGGGGATGCTCGGCAGCCTGTACACAAGGCCAAGTCTACAAGTACCCTATAGGAAATTCTTGATGGTCAATGGTCAACATGGTCACCATTTCAAGTCAGCACATGCAACAGGACACAAAGGTTTAAAACTTATTAAACAGGTGAATTTAGAGAATTAAATAACTTCCATTCCAACAAAGTCTGAGCATGCTTTAAAAAATGCAAATTCGGGCCACCTACCATCCATCTGCATCTTCTTTGGCTGCATAGAGGGGGAAGACATAGACGAGGTGACCCTGAAGTTTGCAGGGAGGGTCTCTGCTGACCCAGCAGCTAACCCTCGAATATCCTTGGGTCGAAATTTCTTTCTCCATGAAGGGGCTCTTCGAAAGCTTTTATCCTCATCCTGAGAATTCAGGAGCATGGTAAAAATCTAGGAGAAAGCTGAGCCAGCCTTTCCACCCACTTTATCTACCTAGAGGCCAGACCCAAGAGATGCCACATTTGGTCACTGGTGCCCTTTGAGTCCTTGGCCAAGCACAAGGAATTCTTGAGGCCACAAGAGCCTCCTCGCTGACAACAGGCCCCCTGTTCCATCCCTGCAACTCAGCACACTCTCTTGGTCTGAGCATGCAAACCCTCAGCCTTCCTTAGGGACTCAACCCAGATGGCCACCAGAGGGAGTCCCAGAGACTCGTCAGATGGCTGGCTAGCCCCTCCGGGACCTCTGCTTCTGCTTGTCTGGAATCCTAGGAGAACACGTGCAGAGGATGGCCCAGGGAAGTCTAACCTCTTCATTTCCAGATGAAGAATGAGTGAGACACAGGAAGTTTAATTCCATTAAGTCTCTCAACACGTTATAACCTTTGGTCACATCCCATTCAACCTTCATCGTTCAGGACTGAAAACAACCCAAATGTTAATGATGCACCTTTAAAAGGCCCTGTCTTCTCAGCCTGGCCCTCTCCACCCCTGGGTTAGGCAGCACTGTTTGGGGGTCAGCCCCAGTGTTCTAGACAGTGACCCATGGCCTATCCTGGCCAGCATTTTGAGCTGCCCAAGTATCCCCTGGACTTCCAAGAAGGTGACAGATGAGGGGGATGAGGAAGGATGTGCCTCAGCAAGAATGAACAGAACTTGCTTTCAATTAATGTGAAACAAGCAAACTCTCCCCAAATCTCTTCCAGGTCCAGAGGGGAAAATGCTAGAATTTAAATAGGAAAAATCCTGCTTTGGTAAAAAATAAAAAAATAAAAAAATAAAAAAATAAAAAAAGTTCACTTTCTAATGTCTATTTTAATTATAAAATTTAGAAAACCCGAGGACATATGCGCTCAGGTACAAATCCAGCTGTATTGTTGCTGGAAAGGGGATACAGGTACTCTGTCCCCAGTGATGGCATCCCTGACACTGACTAACCGATCCCCCGAAGAGCTTCCACCTCAGAAACTGAGCTCAAAACCCACACTGGCTCCACATCTCGACATGCTCAGATCTCAAACTTACTTCCTCAAACCTTCTGTCTGTGCCCATAACTAGAAGGTTGTTGAATTCTCTTTCCAAGACGGCGCGAGCCTAAGGAAAGAGAGAGACAAACAAAACACCCAAACAGGGCTTCATTAGTCTTTGAGAAAGCAGTAGGGACTGGGCTCTGTTGTTGTATCTTTTGAAAGCTGCACGCATGCCCCGTAACATGTTGAACCACAACCACATTCCAGAGGCAAGATGAGAACAGGCAGCTAAAGCAGTAACTCATTTTCTGACGATCTTCCTTCTAGTCACCAATTACATGCAGTCCCTGCGTCTCCCAAAGGGTCCCTGGTGGGCAAGGGGCCCAAGGTGATACAGAAATGAGATCATTCTATGGCTCCCCGAGGACACATGTCAGGGTGGCTGAGGGGGAAAATGGGAGAGCAAACCAAGAAAGGGGATGAAGGGGGACGATTCTGTGCCTTTGAGGAAGGGGTACTCTGCCACAGCCTGTCTGTGGGGAGGATGCCACTGGGGCTCTAGGCCACCAGGCCCAGAGGGGAAGGGGCCTTTACACTAAAGAAGGAAGAGATGTTGTGCATGTAGCATGGTAGCTGTTTTTAAGGATTTGAAGAAGTTGCATGAAGAAGAACATTTCTAGATGTACTGCCAGAGAGGAGCAATGAGGAACCTTACTAAGAATGAAAATTCTCCATGCAATGGCTCCAGCAGCCACAGGAGGGGACCGAGGGCAAAGACTCCCAGCAGCCAAGGGAGAACAGACAGCCTAACCCCAGGCTTTGGGGATTCTGGGCGGGGCCTCGGGTCCCAGGCGCACCTGTGTGTTCTGAGTGGGGATCTGCAAAAGGAGGGCCAGAGCGTTGAAGTCAAAGGTCTCGTCCAAGGCCACCAGCGCACCATGGACACCACTTTCCACCAGGTTGTTTGCATACTCTTTGAGGCCGATGGATAAGATCCAGCGGATCACCCGGTCGTTGCTCCAAACAAGCACCTCTACATAAGGAAATGAAGAGACAGAGGGGCAGGAGGATCAGAGGCCAGTCCTGCAGCTGTGCCCACACACTGACCATTCCCAAACTCTCCCAACATCCTATCAGCACTGATTCCTCTGAGAGATAATCTCGCGCAGTGAGTGGGAAAGGGGAGGGGAAGGGAATGGAGGGAACATGCATAGGGGCGGCACCTCCTACACTCCCCACACTACACTAACTAAGCACTTTACCCTTCTCTCTCATCCCACCCCTGCGAGGACCCTGGGAGGTCTTTGCTGCTATTATCCCCATCTCACAGTTAAGGAAACGGAGGCAAACAGAGGTTCAGTGACTTGCCCAAGGTCACACAAGCAGGAAACGGAAGGAATAGGACAGGGCAGCAGCAGGCCCACTGAGCGCAGAGCCACTGCTCTTGTCCCTGTCCACAAGCACAAGTCAGGCCTGTGGGGGGCAGAGGAGGTGCACTCGGGCACAGCAGAGCACCCGCCCCAAACCACCCCACCCTGCCCCGTGCCGGCCCAGGTTCCAGGCAGGAGCACAAGCGAACCTTTGACTTCATTCTGACTCTCTTCTCTCCTGCGTTCCAGCTCCTTCCTATCGTAATTCAGTCTGCGCAGACACATGATTCCACACTGGAAGCTGTTTCTGTTTGGAGAAGAGAAGCGCTCAGCGGCAGCCTGGGCACGAACTTCTGCCTGGGGGTTCCACCTCCTCAGTGCCATTTACCTGTGAAAACTGTCCACCATCTTGAGCTGTCCCCGCAGGTCCTTCTTGGTCAGATGGTCGAGCATCCGCGCATCCACAAGGCACTCCATGAAGTAGCTGCGATACTGAGGAAGCCCCAGGCTGGGCAGCCACTCATTGCCGATCCACTCGTGATTCATGTCACCGTAGGCCAGCGTCTGCTTGAGGAAAGGTGTCAGAGAGTGACTGAGAAGAAACCAAGTCAATGAACCAAACACCTGTTAAAGCAGTGGCTGCCAAACTGCCTGTTTTTCATGGCTAGAAGACATCGCTACAATGCTTCAGGTTACAGAACGCATCTGCATCTGGAGGACAACGTAGCTCTGTACTTCAGGACATTTATCGGTCAGACATTGTATTTCCTCCGTCATCTGAACAGCTCTGAGGCATGCCTGCATTTGAAAATTTAACCCTCCTTTCACAGAATCACAACAAAAATGTACTCACAGTGCCTGATTCTCATTAACCACATGAACTGCAAAGAATGGTCATGACTCATGAACAACTTGAAAAGACTAGCCGGATCTTATTGTTTAAATGCATCCCCCTCCATCGGGGATGTCTGTGTCAGACATAGGGTGCACATCTTCCCTGTGGCACTCAAGGGCCCACAGAGCCCACACGTTCTGGCACAACAACAACAGACCCTCAGTGAGTGAGGCAGCCTGGCACAGGGCATCAGGAGATCAGGCATCCTGGGCTCAAGGCTGCCTTCAGACACTGGGTTGCTCCCATGCACGAGTCACTCCATCTCTCAGAGCCTCAATTTAGCCATCTGTGAAATGGGGGTGATGTTGCTCCTTGTGAAGGAAGGGCTTGGCAAAGCTCACAGTGTTTTCTCTATGCATGTGATCACGTGCATTCTCTTGGGGCAGACTCAGGAAGCCTGAATGCCTCCAACGAGCTGGCTTTGACAACAGCTCAGAGTCAACAGCCCTCTAAAGGACCCAAGGCCACCAGGGGCACACAAAGGCTGGAGACACTGGTTTCTTTCTGGCTAACCATTTCCTACCCAAACTGGGCCAAGAAACAAAGCTGCCTTCCAAACAGCAAAGAGCTGGAAAATACCTGTGGGTTTTCTCTAATCTTCTGACAATGGATTCACATCCATGACAAACTACATTCTGAAACAAGAACCTCCTGATAAGACCAGCAGGACAAGCACTGATCCCAGTTGTGGTGCTCAGGCGTGGCCATCCTCAAATGGAGGCTGGGCTTGCTGTCCAGAAGCCTTTGGGATGAGTCTTGGGTCCTTCCTAACGGACTTGACGGTTGGATGCCACCTTCGGCCACATGTGCACAGCCTCAGGCACCTCCTGGAGGAGTCTGGATGGCCTGTGGCCAATGCTGCTTACTATGAGGGAATCTATATTCAGAGGTGGCTATCTATCAGAGAAGATCAGCTTCCTTCCATGTCTGTGACCAGTTCTGTGGCTGTGGCTAACTTCTTGGAGATATTTCCTCATAGAATGTTTCCAAGTGGCAGCTGGGCAACCTACTGCCAGGAGAACACGCTATGGCTAATGTGTATTTCTTATTCACATTACAGGGGAGAAAAAATACCATCAAAGAGCTTTCCAAAGTAGTGATGTAAAGTAGAAAGAACGCTGGCCTTAGAGTTGGAAGCCGTGACCCAAGTCCTAATTCTCACTAGGCTCACAGTACACGGCTAGGAACTAGGGAGAGATACAAAACCCAAACGCTTCCTGCCCTCAGAGAACTTACACTCAATGTGGGGGACAAGATGAGCATCAGGAGGCACACACACCATTTACCCAGTAGATGGGAGGGAGACCCTGCATCTAGAGGGCCTGGGAAAGGCCTCGTACCAAGGGTGAGGTCTGAGCCGAGTCTGGAAGGAAGCCAGGAATTTAAGGGCCTTCCAGACACCTGTGCAAAGGATCAGAGAAGGAGGGACTGGTCAGGCTTGTATTTGGAGAACATCAATTTAGTGGGTGTATTAACAGGAGAGAAGTTATAGTGGCAAGAGAAGTTATGGAGTTAGACTGTAGATTCTAAGACCCAGAGACTAATGGGACACGGAGGAGGAGGAGGAAGAAGAACACTACAGGAGTGGCTTAAACTCTCTAACCTTCAGGATTCTCATCTGCAAAATGCAGGTAGTTCAAGGGGCTCCTGAAGGCAGACACACTATGTGGATGCCTTGAAGCATTCCCATGTAAAATGTAAGGGGCCATAAGTGTGTTGAAGAAGGAGCCAATCCTAGTCACTCTTCCGTGCCTGCTTCGTCTGCTCATGCTTCTAGGACAAAGAACGTCAATATAAACCAAGCTTTGTGCTTCTAAGATCTACTTAGGAGAAAACTAAATTCAAACGGCGGCTGAATTTAACTTCCTGCTGTGAAAGGGGAGCCTGACACTGAAGCCTGAATGAAAACTCACTTGCACTCAACGATCACTAAGGGTTGAAAGGAACTTGCCGATTTAAAATCTCGCCCTGACCAAGAGGAATTTGCTTGGGTGGAGAGGAGAGAAGACCATTTAGGAATTTCCTGACAAGATTCCTTCTGAACTTTGTCAGGTGTGATCACAAAGGATTCTAAGCTGGGACCCTGTTTGGTTAAAAAAAAAAAAAAAGGGGGTCTGTTGCATGAAGGGAAAGGTCAATCTTGTAACCGTGAAACCCCGGTGCCGTTGGCCCTAGCTACAGTCAGAGGTCCTGAGGACCCTGAGGCCGGTGGCCCTAGCCAGAAACTAAGGCCATTTTCTCAGTGGCAATGACGCAACAGAAGAGGCCTGACCACTGGCTTTGCAGCTGCCCCCTCAGGGCCTTAGGACCTCTGCCTCTAACCTGTGGCAGAGCCCTCTTCTGTGAGTCTCCTCCAAAGCAGTAAGGTCCGAGGACAAATACCGTCTGCCCTATCTGTCCATCTGAACCACGCCTGGCAATAGCAAGGCATAAAACCTGCTCTATGCACCTGTTCCTACCACCGAGGACCGAGGATGTGGATGCTCTTCCACGCTCCTTGTACCAGGACCCACAAAACAAAAGCAATGAGAAGGCGTGGACTGGCCTAGTCACCTCCTCCTGTGGCCACCCCCCACAGCTCTCTTCCTGCTCTTTAATCCCTGTGGGTTGTGTGCAGATAGTCCCCCACACCCTTGTAGCCCAGACTGGTTCCCTTAGTCATGGGAGGCCTGTCCATGAATAGAGCACAGGCTCTGGAGCCAGAGGCCCTGCAAAGTTGACCTGCACAACTGCCTCCAGATACATCTCTTCCTCACCAAGTACCCTCCCCTCTAAGCCCCTAATACGTTTCCCCCTGCCTGAACTGTTTCCAACAGTCTCCTTCTTAGTCTGTGTCTCCCTCCCTCAGTCCCACCACACTCCACCAATCCTGTCTGTCATGCAACTTCCCAATTCGGTTCCAAGTGATCTTTCCAGACCATTCCCCCACTTGGTTCCTTCTACACAATCTCCATTCCAGCCAAACCAGACCAATGCTCCAGCCCACCCCATGCACCACCATACACAGGCTGTCCTTCCTCCTACATGGCTGCATCCAGATCTCTCACATTAGTGCCCTACCCCACGACAGACATGTTCTGGGGCAGCTTCCAAGTACATGGTGTGATTGATCCCCACCGGAGGACAAGCTGCTCCTGCTCTGGCTGGGACGGTTTGGTTTTCTGTCTTTGCAGCCCACGGGGCACCGTGCAAAGCTGGGTCTTAATAAGCTATTGCAAAATGACTATAAGGCTGAGGGCTCTTTAGACTGAGATGCTGAAAGACAACTGTAAGAAAGGGTGTCTCGACCCTCTGCAGCAGGAGGACTGGATAGAAGAAACCCTATGGGGGGTCCTGATAACAATGGGCAACACAGTGTCCATTTCTGATCTCAGGGGTCATCAGGTTGAACCCAGGCCTACAGGTGAGTAAACAGAGGCTCAAAGAAAGAGGAGGTGACCTGTCCAACATTGCATGAGTCCTTAGCGGCCCAGTTTGAGCCGGGACCAATGTCATTCCCTGACAATCCAGGAGGGAAGCACTCCGAAGTCTGCTCAGCTCAGTGGGACAAGACTTCAACCGACAGTGTGTGTGTGTGTGTGTGTGTGTGCATGCGCGCGCATGCATGTGTGTGTGAATGCGTGCGTGTCTGAGTGTGTGCGTGCATGTGTGTGCATGTGTGTGTGTGGGTGGGTGCGTGCGTGTGTATGTGCTTGTGAGTGTGTGCATGCATGTGTGTGCGTGCGCGTATGTGTATGTGCGAGTAGCAGCCAATTCTCTTCCTCAGGCCTACAGAATGGCCTTCTCCATTCCCTCACAGAGCATACAGAGCATACAGCCATAACATTGTGTGGTTTCATTTTTCTAAATGCCAGTTACAGCAGTAAAATAAGATCCCTCCCCACCCCACCCACCCCCCGAAGAACTACAAGTGCAGGAGATGTCTGGGCATCAGGCCCTTTCTGAATTAGACACGGCATTTTATAAAAAAATCTGTTCATCAAACTCACACCTGAAGGATTTTCAAAACTGTCCATGAGACATTAACTATTCTTTTCATTCTAAGGGCTGGGACCTTGGGCCAGTTTTGATATCAATCATCAATCGTGTTCAAGCGATTGATATGCCACTGACATCCAGAAGCCCAAGCCCACGCACATTCCCTGTCCTGGGGGACGCACACAACAAAATGGGGAACAATTAGAGAAAGTCTCCAACCTGAGCCCAGCTTCCCTCCTCATCGTCCTGAGGTCACGTGATTAAAAAAAGCAAAAGGAGACAATGATTAGTAATGGTGAGTTCAGAGACACAAGCCAGCAATGCTGCAGCAGGCCCGCAACCGCCCTGGGAGCAGAGCAGAGGCACCGTGCAAGGACCATGCAAAGCAACTGGCATTCTTCATGCAAATCAAGAGCACGGGGCTGCTTTTTCCCCTCCATGTCAAACACCTCTACAGAAAGAAAGAAAAAGAGAGGAAGGAGGGGAGAAAGGGAGTGAAGGAAAGGAAGAAGGAGGGAAAGAAACAAGGAAGGGAGGGAAGGGGGGGGGAGAAAGAAGGGAAAAAGGAAGGAGGGAGGGAGGACGGATCTTAAGCTCAAATCAGCAAGCAATTAGTAAATAAATTTAGATTCTCTGAGAAGAGTTAAAGTCACAATAATAATTTCAGGGCACTAAAAATTTATACTACATCAATGATGATTCTGATTTTGAATAATTAACACCTAAAAGGAATAATTATCTTCCCTAAGTCCACATCAGTTTTGTGGGCAACAAAAAGAGGCACATGAAAAGACAGAGGCACGAGGACTGACCGTCTGAGGCGTCGCTGTCAGGTTCTCCATCTCTTCGTGTGTTAACCAGACATTCCCCGTGGTCTGACATGACCCCGGCGACAGTAAGTCACATCCCACAAAAGGAAAGCAGTAACAGAGAAGGGGGGGGGGGGTGTTGCACAGCATAAGCCGCGGGGCAGTGGAGGGTCTGGGGCGCAGGCAGTGGCACCCACAGCCAGAGGAGACAGCCCTGGCACAAGGACGCCTGCCAGGCTGCTCGAAGCTGCCGCCCCTGGGAGCCCTCTGGCCTTCCAAAGTTAAACACCAACCGTCTTCTCTTTTCAAAGGGTAATTTTATCAAAGAGGTAACAACTGAGGACTTTACGTTTCCCAAAAGGCTTTTCTTTCTGGTTTACTTAAGTGGCCTAGAAGATATGACGGCACAGCTGCCTTCAGGATCAGGCCCCGGTCAGTCGTGCAAGTGCACCCTAAAACGTGCCGGGTGATCACTAAGTACCAGCTCTCTACGACTACAAAATAAACTGGAATTCCCTTTCTTTGTGTCTTGGGTTTAACATTCTAATCCTGGCTCATATAAAGCCTAAAAGAAACTGTGATAACAAGTAACCAACACTGAAGCATCTTAATACGAGAGCGAGTTTACTTCTAAAAATCAGCAGTTCTTTTTTAAGGGCATCTCAAAGAGTAACGTGTAGAGAAAATGAAGGTGTTTTTCAAGTTTCTTTCACTCTATCTGACACTCGTTGAGACCAACCAGGATAAGCAAGACCCAAACCACACCCTTCCTATCCTATCATCGGCCCTACGCGTTTCATTTGCTACAATCCTGGGAAGCTGAGCACAGAAGGGGACAGCTGACCTCCCTGAGCCTCTGCCGGGCTCCAGAGGGCTCACCGTGCGCGACGTGGGTGGGGCAGACGGGCTCGTCAAGGACATGATTTCCTGAATGGCCAGCCGCAGCTTTAGCCGGTGCAGAGGATTGCTGATTCCAATTTCACGCTGGATTTCAGTATCTGACAGGGCAGACATGATGGCCCCGCTTTTCACATTAGCTCGGCAAGCAGCCACGTACCACGCAGGCATCCCGACCCACAGCTGAAACAAAGACAGCAAAACAGAGTATCGACAAAGTAGTCAGCCACATAGGATTTATACACAATGAAGGTACTGCACGTCCACAGGAGCCTCTTTGTTTATTTACCTATTTTGCTTTTTTTGGGGGGAGGAGGCAGGGCAGTTGGGGTTAGGTGACTTGCCCAAGGTCACACAGCTAGTAAGTGTGAGGTGTCTGAGGCCGGATTTGAACTCAGGTCCTCCTGACTCCAGGGCTGGTGCTCTATTCACTGGGGCACCTAGCAGCCCCCTAGAGGAGTCCCTTTCAAGAGTCTTCCTAAATGTCATTACCTCAAGCCATACAACCACAGTTGGCCCATCCCACTGGGCAAAAGGCAGGCCTTGTCTGCGTGCTTCCTCCAGTAGTTCATGCCTTTAAAAATCAGAAGAAAATAAGAAGCTGTACACATTTGTAAAATACTGGAAAGCTGTTTACCCAAACCCAGAGGTAATTTGTAGATACAGGTCTGCGTAGAACCTGTATCTGACGGCACGCCACCATGGGGGAGAGAATGTGGAGCTGAATGCGTTTGAACAGTACGTAAGTGCATTTTACAAAGCTGGGAGATGACCGGCTGTGAATGACTGAGCTGTTCTCAGCAACGCAACCATTCAAGACGACTCTGAAGGACTTAGGACAAGAGACGCTCTCCATCCCTGGGGAAACAACTGTCTGAATCACGACTGAAACACGCTTTTTAGACTTTATTTTTCTTGAGTTTTTCTGTCTGTGTTTTCTTTCACAATATGATTAATATGGAAACGTGGTGCATGTATATCACACACACACACACACACACACACACACACACACACACACACACTCCCCCCATATCCAACTGCTCTCCTCAATGGGGGCGGAGAGAGGTGAGGAGGGAGGGAGAGAATTCGGAACTCAAAGTTTAAACATGAATGTTAAAAAACTTTTTACATGTAATTGGAGAAAAATAAAATACTGCACACACCCAAAGACATGAAAAAATGCTCCAAATCACCAATAATTAAAGAAATACAAATTAAAGCAACTCCGTGGTTCTACCGCACACCCCTTCGGCTGGCCCAAAGGGTCCAAAGGAAGCCTGGGCGGCGTGGACATGCTGCTGGTCTCACCATCCCGCTAATCAACGTGGAAACGCACCCCCAGAGTTACTGAGTGACCCAGAGGTGCTACTGCTAAGCCTGTAGGCCAAAGAGATTAAAAAAGGGGGGAAAACAATGATGGCAGCTCTTTTCCTATACTGAAGACCTGGGAAAGAATGGACTGACTGTGATCGATGAATTCGTGGAACGGTGGCTATCGGGCCGTAAGAAATGATGAGAGGGAACGTCTCAGAGAAGCCTGGGGGAGCTTTAACCGCCATCGAGCAAACTAAGAAGGACGAGGGGAACGATTTACACAACAACAAAAGCATCCCAAAGAAAACACAAACCCCAAACTGTGGAAGCCTTAGGAAGGGCGACCGCCGCCACAGGGGGCCAAGAGAGCCTGGCTCTGCGGCTCCAGGGGGAGGCTGAGAGGCGTCTGGAGGGGCTGGCAAAAGGGACTGGGCAGACTGGGGGCTGGGGGAAGAAGGGGAGGGGCAGGGCAGCCAGGGGGATTTTTCAAACTTCACCTGAGAGAGCAAAGGGAGAACGTGAGGAAGCACCAACAAGCAGGACCCCCTGAGAGTTCTAGGTGGAGTTTATTCTGCCCTTAAAAGAAGAGCCAACTGTCCATAACACAGCAAGAAGCCTGTTCTGCTCTATCCAATAGAGGGAAACGTTCATTTTGTTTGTTAAGTTCAGAACAAATAACACTTAGAATTTTAAATCCCATTCACAAGTAGTGTTTAGAGTGATCTGGGAGCCTCTTAAACAAAAGGCACAAAATGGCACGAGCTGAAGGTGAAAGTCTAAGGCAGCAGTCTGGGGAGGAGGCTGGGACAAAGCCCTTCAGGACCTCTGTCTAGGGGATCCCTGGTCTAACACAGATGCCGAGCCGCAATTTAGAAGATTTCAGACTCTAAAAAAAGAAGGAATCCCAATCCCCACCTCCCAGGGCTATTGTGAGAATCAAATGAGACAATATTTATCAAGAACTTGCTTGTTCCCTTTCCCGTCCCTTCCCTGTAAGCAATTCACAAGCAGAAAGGTCTAGAGTCAGCTGCGTCACCACCTCTAAGAGAGGAGAACCGAGCCCTTCTAACACTCCTAAGGGACAACTGGAAAGCTGTGTCTCACAGACTGCAGACAACATCGTCGTATGGAGCTGCCGAGCATGACCAATGTGAGGATACACTGCGGGGCATGAGGGCACCAAGGTATATGAATGGCTGGAAGGCTCTCATGAAACCATTCCCATTGGGAAGTGAAATGCATTAAATGTTTTATTCAATAAAACAAATCAAAAGCCATCCTGGAAAATCTGCCACCAATCAGCAATCCTCACACATGGGTCCTCCCACCTTCGTTCCTGTTCCTGCTACTGACGAGAGCCTCTTCCTCCATCCCCAAGTGGCTGCCCACCCCCGAGGCGGGAGCCCTGCCAGCACACTCAGGGGCAACGGAGCCTGCAAACACCCAGCACTATCCCCAAACCATGAGGTGTACGAGGAGAACCTGAGAGGGAGGGGAAAGAAGAGGGAGACAAGAGGGCAGCGGTGTTTTTGTAAAACACAATTCACTCGTTTCATCATAAAAAGATAGTTTTAAAAAAATACACACATCACAAATACACAACATGCTGTTCAAAAAGACATGACACACTTCACTGGCATGGAGTATCAGTGAGAATGGAGTCGCTTTCAGTATATATTCCATGCTAAAACTGGAGCTATTTCTTTGGTAAATATAAACGAAAGGTTTCCGTAAGACTTAGAAAGTAAAATAGAACATCTATGACGCCAAAACCAAGACACCAAACCTACCAGAAGACTTACCCTGATCTCACCCTAGAGGGCCCAGGGAGAAACAGAAAAGGGAAATCCCCATCATGAACCCAGCACATGAAGTGGTGAAAGTGGAAGAAGTGGCAGGAAGGGCTCCCGTCAGCGCGCAGCAGCCTGGAGCCAGACTTCATTCATTCCTTCATCCGCCCTCCCCCACAGCACTCAGCCAAGTGCTCAGGTGCAAAGCTGGGCCCTGAAGAGACGCACACAGGCCCCAAACCCTGGGAGGCCAAGGACTGCCTGAGAACGCTTGTCCAAGACAGACCCCAGAGCACCTCTAGCCCGCATCAGACTCAACAGTGCAATGATTCTCGGCAAGGGACAAGACTCTGAGATTTCCAAACTGGCCCAGCTTTGCCGAATCTGCACTTCACGCCACTCAGAATGGTTTCACTCATTCCATAATCACGTGGTGAGCATCTCGGTGCAGGGCCTGGCCTCGCCATCTGCGTGCCCCCTTCGGTGATGTGCTGCTGGGGGGCTCCCAGGACAGAACGGGAAGGTGGGAGGAAGGAGGAGGGGCTTTTCCTAGCCCATTCTGCCTAGCAACGATACAGCAGAGAAGCCCATTTGTCACAAGGTCCATATCACAGCGGCTGAGCTTTCCGCCCTGGCCGGGAACCTGCAGGTCCACCCCAAAGCACACGCTGGATTTCAGGCGCTCCAAGACATCAAGCCAGGAGGCATTTGCCGCTTCAGTCACAACCCTGATGTGATGTGCTAAGTGGTTCAGGGCAAACCATCTCTCAATTCTAGTTCTGAAAGAAAAACTAATGTCTAAAACCACAAGAGAGACTCAGAGAAACTCTCTGCCAAGCAAGCACCTCCCTTTAGGTTTGGAGAAGCACTGCACAGAATTTCTGCCCCCGAGAGGTCCGCGGAGGACGCAGACCTCCGAGGCAGCGCCCGCGTCTGGCCTCTCTTCTCTCTCTCAGCCACACGAGGCTTGGGGGGTTGCGGAGAGGAGGCTCCGATGACGAGCACCAAAAGGAGGAATTCTGGTGCTAAGAATCTGCTGTTGCTGCTGTTTCATAACAAAAAGACGAAGGAGCGCCCGTAAAGCGCCGAGTCAGAGGAAGCATTTCCCACACAGCCCTCCCAGAGACAAAGCGCTAAGTTTTCATACTGGGATTGAAATAATCAATGAACCAAACAACAAGCCTTTTCACACGGGAGGTGCTGGGACAGATTTTTAAAAATCTGACACAGTAGTAAATTTCTGCCATTTCAAGTACACTTTAGCTATTAAAATAACTGCTATGAATTTCACTGGGAAGGACCTCGCAGGCCGAGAACACGCTAGAACAGGCTGACAATTTATTGAACCCTGTCTGAAAAGTAATCACTCACTGGCGAGTTAACTAAGACCATTGTGAGTGGCTTCCAGCAGGAACAAGGGCGTGAGGGAGAGGCAGCAAGAAGAGGCTGTTTTTCCCTGCTGGGATTTCTTACGGAAAGGAGCTAGGGGGCCGGTTTGACCATCCAGTCTCACTATTTCTAGTCCTTGAACAAGGATGGTAAAAAGTCCCACAGTACCACTAGAGGACACAGACATTTACTAAACTGTGAGAGGACATCAGGGACACAAAGCAGAGAGGCTCCACATTCTGGGTGGGCACTTCTAGCATCCAGAGGGTCAAAGAGGGGGTCAATCATATAGAACAATAAGGAATGAAGCTGACTGATCCTCCCATCCGGAACAGTGAACAAGCACTGAGTCTGACACAGCACTAGGTGTGTCTACATTACATTTGTCTGGACCGATAGGATCTATAATACAAAGTGAACAGTGAGGCCCTGGTCTAGAGCAGTGGTTGGGAACAGACAGGGGCAGATTTGAGCAATGTGGCAGCCCCAGCCAGATGCACCAGCTGTTTGGACACACTGGACACGATAAAGCACAGAGCTGAGGAAAAGAACCTGCAGGGCTGCTAGAATAATGCAGATGGTCCTGACAGACACTGGGCGAGGTTTTGGAGTGGTAAAGAGGACGGACCGGAGAATGGGTGAGGGGACTGGGCCTCTCTCTCCCAGTCACTGCCTCGGAGCCCTCTGGGGGACAGCTGTCATAGCCACCGCTTGACGGGGGGGCCTCTGGAGGTAGGGACAGGGGTGTGGATCATCACTGTGGGATTCGTGGCAACCTGCATTGTGGTCAAGGCAAGAGTCTCAGACTCTGCTGTACAGCGGAGGTTGGGAGTTTGCAAAAAGGAGGTGAAGGGAGCAAAGTAGGGGAGTGTTGGGAAATGAAAGGACAGAGTGGCTAGAGGGAAGCCAGGAGCCAGGTCATCTTCTAACTCTTGGTGTGGCTGAACAAATACCCCTTGGAGATCAGTCACACTCTGTCCTTGACTTTGGGGATCACTTCTCTAGAAATTCTTATTTACTTTGACAGAAACATATATTGCTACATCAAAGCTAATCAAAATGCTCCTATACTTTATTTGATATCTATAAGAAAACTGAGGCCACCTCTCCACCCAAAAGCTCATGTTAAGCTCCATACCAGGAGGATGTGTAAATCCTATAAAAACAGCAAAATAACTTCAATCCTTTCCTACTGTCACCTCTTTAGTTAACCCCAATAAAGGACCTATTTCATCTTGGGGAAAAAAATGAGTGTCGGCTCAGCCCTGGTCAGGAAAGGGCCTATTCTTGCAAAACGAGTAAATGAAGGAATAGGTGATCAGAGGTGGCCGCTGGGGTCCAGAAGCCATCAAGAAGGACTCTCCCAGGGGCAGGACCCAGTAAAGAAGCAGCTTGTCTGGGCTCCTTTACACTACTCTCCACCAGGTCCACATGTCCATTTTTAACCTAATTTCAGACTCTTTTACAATTCATTTTTTATTTGATGGATCAATCACCTTAAAAAATAAATTCCTTTCTTAGTCTTAGATATTCATAATCTCCTCAAAGTGAGTTAGAAACTTCAACTCAGGGGCAGCTAGGTGGCACAGTAAATACAGCACCAGCCCTGGAGGACCTGAGTTCAAATCCGGCCTCAGACACTTAACACTTACTAGCTGTGTGACCTTGGGCAAGTCACTTAACCCTAATTGCCCTACATCCCCCCTCCAAAAAAAAAGGCAAAAAAGATTTTTTAAAAAAGAAAAGAAATTACAACCCAGGAGAAACAAAAGTTATGTTTCTTCTGTAGCAAAACCTTGTCCACATGCACACTTTGTGGGTGGCCGTAGGCACAGGAAGAGGAGGGTGATGGGCCTCTCTCCATCCCTCCTCCTCCGCTCATCCCCCAACACCCCTCACACACAGGAAAGAACTGATTTTGGAACTTGTACTATAGAATGGAGTTCAGCAGATGATTAATGGAATGTCAATGCAAGGAAGAAATGCCATTGGAGGTGAGGGGAAAGCAGAGGCCCGGCTGCAAACAGCTCTAGAACCCTTAGTTTCCCCAGAGCTGCAGACAGCCTGTGCTGGAAGGGGCAGCCCCACCCCAAGCTGCTCATCTCTGGGGCCTTTACACAGCGCTGCTCTGCTCACAAGCTGCAGGTTGGGCAGCACAGGACCACCCCGAGCGTGGTCACTCCCTCTTCTTGGCTCTCCCTGACATCTCACCAAGACACACCCCGTCCCATCTTTCCATCCTCTCTTGCATTCTCAGGTGAGCAGGTTATCTCTTGGAGGACAAAGCATTCTGTTTCAGAAGCAGCTCCAATTTTATTTTCCAGTTCATCGGGCCCCTCTTCCCTATCAAGCTCATCCATTTTTAAGTTTTCCACACTGGTATTTAAAGAGGTCAAAGATAACTCCCTACTTCAGAGGAGAAAAGATGGAAGCAAGATTCAGTGCTCCCTCTCCACTGACACCGAGCAATTAGCCTTTCCACTAAAGGCATCCAAGCCTTCTCTTCTGTTACTCAAGGACGAGCCTTTAGAGCATCCTCTGTATTTGTCACTGGGCTTCTGATGTCAGTGACTCTGACCCGTCCCTACCCTCAACCCAACTTTCATATCAACAAACTGGGCATGACCTTGATCACTGATGTAAACTACACGACGGAAACACCGCCCATTACTCAGAAGGCCATTTCATGCTCTCTTTTCCCCTTCTTCTAAAGTTATTACATGAAAAATAAGTTTTTTAAAATATGCCACCTTAAAAAAAGGCTGAGAATGTGGAACAGGCATTTCATTAGGAAGGCTCCCCCCTCTCCCAAGGCTCCATCGGGGTAGACGTCTAAACCCAGAGCCGCGTACTCGGTAATCAAACAGAAGCATGTGCTGGTTCAGTCCTCTCTCCATCACATCTGACTCTTCGTGGCCCCATTCGGGATTTTCTTGGCAGAGACACTGGAGGGGTTTGCCATTCCCTCCTCCAGTGGATTAGGGGGTAGGCAGAGGTTAAGTGACTTGCCCAGGGTCAAAAAGTTGTAAAGTGTCAGGCTGGACTTGAGTTCAGGTCTTTGTGATTGCAGGCCCAGCACTCTATCACTGAGCCACCTGAATAGAAGCATCTGTAATATACAAACTGTGCACAAATTCAAGGTCCTTCAAACCCACCAGAAGCCCCTCTCCTTCCTTCCCCTCCTGAAGCCAGACTAAGGATGATGATGCGGAACAAGAGGTGCCATCAAGGGAAAGACTGGCCTGGAAGCAGAGAGCTTAGTGCTGACACCCACATGGCATGACAGCAGAATGCCTCAGTGTCCCCAACACAAAAGAGCCTCACTTGCTGGCAAATGCTGCAGCACGCCGGAACAAGGATGATCAGCGGCCTCGGCCTCGCAGAAAGGCAGGGCTCACTAAACACAGGGCTTTGTCAATAAAGGGCGGTGTCAGGGTACACACTGCCTCTGTAAGAGGAAGTAGACTGAGAAGTGGACTGAGGAAAAACCACAAGAATGGCTTCTGATAAAATTTCTGATGAGGACAGCCAGATAATGGCCGAGTCCAAGGGATTTACAACTGAGGGAAGGACAGGTCAAAAAGAGGTCACTCATGGTCTTTCGCAGGAGTAGGGAACCAGCGGCCTTGAGGTCAAATGTCAAAAGGCCACCCATATGCATCTAGAAGGCCACATGTGCCTCAAAGCTGCAGGTTCCCCACCCCTGTAACTCTCCTAGAGAGGTCCAGGGTTCTCTGCTTGGCTCTAGGCCATTTATCACGTCCAGCAATGATCTGGATAAAGGCACGGATAGCAGGCTTCTCCACTCAGCACGTGACAGAAGGGCAGAGGGGATACTTCCCACACACCATAAAGCAGTCAAGAGCTAAACAAGATTAGGACAGGACAAAGGGCTGGCTCCAAGTGACCCAAGTGGAGCAGAAACAGGGGCTGAATCTAATGGGATGAAATTCAGGTGGGACACACATGATGTATTATACTTGGGATCACAAGGAAATCAACTTAACCAGTCCAAGAGGGAGGAGACACAGCCATGCCGCACTGTGTGGACAAGTCTCAGCAAAAAGACCACCTTCTCCGAGAAGTTCTGCCCAGGCTCCCTTCATATTAGTGCGTGCGCACACACACAGACACACGAGCACACACAGAGACGCACGCACACAGACACACGTGCGTGCGCACACACACACACACACACACACACACACACACACACACACACACACACACACACATGCCTATCTTATTTGTACAAAGTGATCTGCACGTCATTGTCCATCACCATGTGAGCTCAGCGAGAGGGAGCTGGAGCTGTCATTTTTTAACCCTCTCTTCGAATCCCCGGCACTGAGTCTAGCTCTGAGCACACAAGAGGGCACTTGCTAAGTAGTCTCTGACTTGTGTTCACCAAGATGCTCTACAGCCTGTGGGCTGAGCTGGGGGAAGCTGCCCAAAGAAAACCCCCGATGGTAATGATCTGCGCAGGCCCCAGGTTAAGAGTTTGCCTGGGGAAGCAGCGAGCCCCAAAACAGCTGGAGCCAGCTTCCTGGGCATGCTGTGCAGGGGAGCAGTCCTCTCTAGGTTTGGCTCAGGTTCTCCTAGGGCCCTTCCAATACTCAGATTCCCTGGTTCTCTGCAATGCAGCCCAAAGGCCTGTGTTCCACAATTTTTGAGGACTTCTACTTTAAAGTGACTACTTTACCAAGTTGCTTTTCATTTTGGAAATGCATTGCAGAAAAGATTCAGAATTTACAGAAAATAAAATTTTGGCACCTGGTTCATTAAAGTCTATGCCAGTTACTCCTTGTCAGTATGAGATAATAAAATGCATGAAGCAACAAACAGCACAATTAACAACTAAGTCGTTCCTTTGAAAGAAGTCAGTGGGAGAGGAAAACATTAGCCGATCACTCACTTTTTCTGCAGTTTCCGGCTCTTCTCGGCCTGGCCTCCCAACTTGTTAATTCCTAAAGCATCTTGAGAGGAGCTGTCCGCGTCTGTGACACCGGCTACAGAGGAAAAAGATCCGAGAGTGGGGCCTGTAAAGCCTGACAACCACACGGACAGCCTTTGGGCCATGGATCCTGCTGCCAGTAAGCCTGGCAAAGCCTAGGGATCCCTTCCCAGCAGCTTTTAAATCTTATCAAAGAAAATACTTAGAATTACAAAGAATTCAATTATTTGAATAGGGATCTTAGGTAGAGAAGGTGCTAGAGAAGTCAGGGAAAAGGGAAATGCGAAGCCTGCTGGCTCCAGGGTACTCGGGGTCTGGCCAACACTCTGAGGGCAGATGTGACGAGGGGTCAGGAGCGAGCACCCTGACAGCCAGTTCATGCCAGGACACTTCTGATTTCCACCCAAGCGACCTCACAAGATCCAACCCTGCTCTGCAGCACAAGGAGCTTCCAGGTGGGAGACGACGTTAAACATGAGTTACAGCAAAATCAAATACCAGAGTGTAGCATCACTCTCCGAGCAGCATCTATTTTTGTTTCTTTTCGTAGGGAATAAAACCAACTACTCTGGGAAGAATGTTCCGCAGCCACCAGACACAATTCAGCTGTGACAGACTTCACTGAAGAATGGAGGCAGCGTCAGGGCACTCATGCCAGCAGCAATGCCGAGGGTTTAAGCAGCCAGCCCATCCGGAGACAGTGAGAAAGGCTCACAGGCTCCTGGGGCCTGCAGAGCAAGCTGGGCAGCTGAGCGAGATGTCAGAAGCCCGATAGGGCCGGGCAGATCAGCCTGGATTTTTCACAACATTCCAACCCGTATTAAAGAGATTTCTGATTCTGGATGAGAGAGGCCAGGTGAAATTATGGTGAGGTAGGCTCAGAAACAGCTAAATAAATAACCAGCCCCAAGACTAGTTATCAGTGAGGGGATGTGACTTCGGAAGGTCGCTACAGTAGAGGGCAGCAGGGATCTGTCTGGGCCCAACAAATGAGCAGAGAAGCCAGATCTGGCAGAAATATCTAGCATGCTGGAGTCAAAAGAAGATCCAAGCAGGCTTGGAATGGGCAAAATCCAAGAAAAATAGATTCCCAAAGCCAACTTCCACAGGCAGCAGTCCATCCAAAAAGGATCCGGGGGCTCCGAAGGGCTGCAAGCTCAACGTGCGTGAGAGTGTCACACGATGGGCATAGAATCGGGGGCTAAACAGTCACACGCTGGGACAACTCTCGACGGGGCTTTCATTCAACAACATGTTGTACAACAGAACCTCCAAGAGTCCTTCCAACTCAAGACTCAGGAGCTTCTGACTGTCTAGAGGTGACCCAGACCTGGCCTCACACTGTGGGTCATTCACTTAGCAACTGATATTACAAATTAAGTTCATAATAAATTGTGTACTTAAATTAATTTTAAAATTCGAAGCACTCTCACTTGAAGAAATTAAAATGAAATGAGGTAAGCCACTTTTTCCTCCCCAATGCAAAGGGTTACACGAACTACTGGAACATAACCAACCTGGCCCCAGGGACTCCTTGCCAGTGTGTCCAGGCCGGCCCTTTTCTTTCTTCCCAAACAAGCGACCAATAGAGGATTTGATGCCCTTCTTTTTGGGTGCTTTATGAAGGGAATCCTGGCTGCTATTACTGCTGCTGGGGTTGCTCACCTGGCCATCTTGTGAACCTGTGGAACTTGAAATAAAGAATATTTTTAGTCTTCCAAATATGTATCACGATGTTAAAAATTAAATACATAAGCCTTGCTCTTCACATTTCTAAACAGAAATTCCAGCCCCATTACAGAAAACAAATGTGGTATTTATTCCAAATGCCAGTAAGCACAACTGAGGAAATGCAAATAATGTGAGCCTGGTAGGAGTTATCAACATTTCAGACTCACTTCCAGCTTGCTTCAAATCTCTCTCTGAAAAGGTGGATTTAATTTGGAACTGACTCACACAGAGAAAGCATTAAGCACACCATAATGGCTTTTACAAGAATGCTCCCACATCGGCAGGGCTACAAAGCTGGATCTGTTGTATTTCTGAAAGCTTTCTGCGCTGATTTTACAGTCCTGCACTCATCATACAGATAACCACTGCCATCCACATCCACTTTAAGGTTTGCGAAAGGCTTTCCATACACATCTCACTGGATTCTCAAAACCATCTTGGAAGGAGTTGATATCATCACCATTTCACAGCTGAGAAAGGCAAGGCCGAGGTTAGGGCACTTGACCAGAGTCACTCAGCCAGCGTGCCTGAGGCCAGCTCTGACCTCGGATCTTTCTGGCACCGAACCTCTTGCTCCATTCACTGCACCACACAGCTGTGGTGAAAAAATAGACACAGCACAGAGGTCATTAGGGCTGACATTATGATTTATGCTTAGTCTGTCCACAGTTTTTAAGGAAATGTGTGTTAAGAATCATGAAAACATGAAAGGCGATGCGATAATAATTTGTAAAATCAGCATCTGCGATTGTAGAAGGATCTGTCTGCTTAGCAAACTCTCCAAGGGGGATGTACAAGCATTCTTTTCAGCTGGGCCACACGTGACAAAAAAGGCAAAGAGATTCAGTGTTGGGAGATCCCAGGGCAGGCAAGGGGCTTGTGCTGGCCAGCAGGCAGGGACGCGTGTCCCTGCCAGACAGGCCACTTACTTCCGAATATCCCGGATGTCCTCATGGCTCATGGTGTGCAGAGCCCCTTTGTGGACTCTGTCTAGACGAATGGACCTTGGGGACGAAGGGGGTGATGTTTCACATTTTATGGTTGTCTTGTCATCTCGTACCTCTTCTCTTGAAGCTGGCAACTAGAAGAAATGAAAGAGATTTAAAAACTATTGAAGAGCTATTGTGAGAAGTTATTGCTGTATCTTCAATTCGGAATTTAAAGCCTGAAACCCCTCCCCCAAGGACACTAAATGCTCTGAGCAGAGTCAAACTCTGGCAATAGCTAATTTCAATTCAGTGAGCACGGCCATGGTGGGGCAAGCAGCACAACTCACGGGAAAGGTCCCGGGATGGAAATCACGGCCCATGTGAGCTCCCCGGAGACCTGGGGCAGGGGCCTCGGAGACCCTAACCTTTGGAATAATGATAACGAGGGATGTTCTTTCCGGGTTTGAATCTTCAGGCCTCTCCTCTGGTCAGCAGCGTGACTCTCCACATCGTATGGATGAGGAAGCTGATGCTCCACAAGGGTAAAGGCCATGCCCAGGGGGCATCAGAACCTGGGCCCTGGAGCCGCACTTCTGGCCCTTCCATTCTCAACCTGCACCCCTGGATGCTCAACATTCCCCAAGGTCCCTGCAAGCTCAAAGATCCTAGGACTCTTGGAAACGATCACGAATGGCTTCCTGACATTTAAATGATGTTTAGACAGAAGCCACCAGCCTTTCTACACGTCATAACTCAAAGATTAGAAGGGAAAGGCAAGAAATTCAAGAGTGATTCACCCTCTGCCACAGCTAGTGATTTTTAACTGGGCTGGCAAGGGCGGCGGTGGGGTGACAGCAGTTTTTCTAGAAAAATGTGATTTCATGAAATAACTTAGATCATCCACTCAGCTGGATCTTATGTCTTCACAAAATCAATGCAATCTATTAAAGTAGATGCTAAAATAAATAATATAACACGAAAATCTAAACATTTGGAAATGCTTTTAAAATGCCCTCAGGCAATGTGGCACAATAAATTGGCAGGGCTTCCTGACAGGGCTGAAGGCTGAGGGGGATTAGGGGGTAAACCCCCTTAGGCCCCCAGCGAGCCATGAAGCTACAGAAATCTGACTAGTCTGCGTGCATGCAGGGAACCATAAACAGAGCTCTATACTGAGACCAGCCTAGACGGCTTTACAGAGCAGCCCTGGAGAGTGGCCATATCAAACTGACTTTCCAATGTGCCTAGCAGTAGCAGGCACTTAACGATGTTTGGAATTACTGAGGTCACCATTCAAAACTGCCTAACAGCACAACGACTCAGTCCAACTGATTGGGGTTTAGCACAAGGCGGAGCTCTTTAAAGCTACAACTAAAAAAACCCTACACATGAAAAGCTCTGGGGTTAATCTTTAATTCGGTTCTAATTTTTTTGTTAATGACTCAGAATATCTCAATAAGGTGAAACCATCCAAATGAATTTTAACAGATATAAATGCAAAAATCATTCACTTAAAAAAGAATTTGAGAGATAGAGGTGAAAAGGACCCAAGGCAATACTGGCTCCATCAATCTATCATCCATCTATTCAAAGTGCCTGGGAGGGTAAAAACACACCAGCCTGTGAGATAACAGGTGCTGTCACCCCTAATAATGTCATCTCAGGCCGCCTCAGTTCATACCCAGGATGCGCCTGGAGCATGGCTTTTCAGAAGGGACACAGCCAAGTACAGACCCTGAGTGGCTCCTGAAATGGGGGGTGATGACATTTCCTTGGAGAAGGGAACACAAAATGAGCTAAGAGGAAGGGGGTGGATGGCAGCTAAGCAGAAAGAACCAAAGGCCATCTTTGCAATTACCCAACATCTGAGAGGCAGTGAAGGCAAAGAGGGGCCAGAACAGGGCCAGTAAGCACAAGTCCCAGAGAGACAGCTCAGAGCCAGCAAGAATTACCCACCAGGAACAATACAACTGCTCCAAAATGTCCTGGACTCCTCCTCCTCAAAGGAGGAAGCTGCCCACTGTCACTAGGAGCAGGGAGAGGCTGGACAAAACATCCCTCAGGAACACTTTAAAGTAGAATTTCTCAACCTAGAACCTGTGGATAGATTTCAGGAGGTACACAAAAGTGTGCATGCACGTACATACACACACACACACACGCTAGATACCATTAACTATATTACCATTGTTACTGGTCACAGACAGCAACATTAGGTACCACTGACACGTGTGTGTGTGCACGCATATAGCCACACACATATATTTCAACCACCTCTTTCCCCTAAATGAAATCTAGGATGTTCTTCCTTTACTTAAAAATTTTATTCTGAGAAATCCAGAGGCTTCACCTGACTTCCAAAAGGGTCCAGGTGAAGACACAACTGGTGGGCTGCTGGATTAAATGACTCTTAAAATAATGTGGTTGAATCAAGGCAACAAGCAAGACTTCTAGTTAAAATTTTATTTTTTTGGAGGGGAGAAGGCAGTGCAATTGGGGTTAAATGATTTCCCGAGGTCACACAGCTAGTAAGTGTTAAGTGTCTAAGGCGGGATTTGAACTCAGGTCCTCCTGACTCCAGGGCCAGTGCTGTAGTCACTGTGCCACCTAGTTGCCCTAAGTCAATATTTTATAAAACGTGGCAGGCTACTTTAAGCAAATCCCTAACCACCCAACGGGAAAGTGGATGGAGCAAGGAGAGTGGAGAATTATTCTGCAGTGTCAGATCTCCAGAGCAAAAGCAGCCAAGGTTTATTTCTGGCACATCCTAATTATCCCAGTGGTGCGAGACTCACTCTCACTGTGGAGACAAGCTCAGCTCTGGGGAACAGGGGGTACCGGGCTACACCAGAGGTTTTTCAAAAGTTTATGGAGAAGCACAAAGTCAGAGGAAGTTGCTAAATCATTTACCTTTCTACGATGTTTCCTTAAATCACTAGGCTGAAAGATGCATGCAAAGAAAAGAAATTCAGAGAGACGAGTTTTATTGTGAACTCTGCAGTTGAAAATAAAAGCATTAGGCAGGTGAACACATTAAGGAGGAATGTGGGCAAGGGGAAGGGGAAGAAGAAAAAGCAATTTGTCAATGATCAGATATCTTTAGGGAATAAGTTCAATAATTCTAAAGGTCTGCAATGACTGAAGCCTGGCACGTCACAGAAACACTGCAACAGCCTTCGACGCCGTTCCGATTCCCAGTCCATGGCGTGACTGCTGAACGCTGATCGGTGTGCCGTTTACTTTTATTAACATTCTGAACAAGTGATTCCAGGAAAACAAAAGAATTCTCACACAGCTCCTGAGAACTTGCCGTAACGGAGCCCAGGGTCTGGAAAGTCTCCTGCTTTAACATGACTCACCTGCTTCCCTGCAAAAATTCATCCCAATACTAAATTATCATCATATATCAACACCAGGCAGTGAAAGGCTTCCTTGAAAGGCAGAACACTCTGAACTGATCATAAAGGTACAATACAGTCTACTTTTAAACTTCAGCTTAGAGAAGTCAGTTTAACAGATTTGCTTAAAGAAAAGTGTCTCTGCTGGTCCCAAACAGCAAGGCCTGCAAAAAAATGCTGGTGCATCTGGATCCCTTTGTACCTGCTGCACTTCATAAAACTGTACAAGGAAGAAAACGAGGAAGGAAGATACTTCAGTGATATTACATATGACAGAATGAGAATGTAACAAGAACTAAATCTGAATGAATATTCACCAATGCTGAAGCTTACCAAAACAATGGAAAGAAAAGACCAACGGTGGAAAAACACTCATTCACATATTCCAAGTCTAATGCAGACACACAATTTTACCCCCAAAATGTCTACTCTGCTTGATCTGAGAGTGCTGTAAAGCCTCATTACAGGAGGCGGTAGAACTGGGAGGGGAGGCAGATGAACAGGCCACAGACTGATGGGAAACTGAGGTCTGGATTAAAAATGAATCTGGAGATGGCCAAAATAATACAACAAAAGGGCTAATACACAAAATCAAAACCAAACACTGCAGGGAGGAGTCCAGGAGCTGCACGCTGGGTCACTGCCCAGACTTCCTGGCTGGCATCGGCGATGGGCAGGAGCCCCAAAAGAGGGCAAGGCAGCAACACTGAGCAGCCACCAGGAACGGGGAAGGCAAAGGTGGCCCAGATCCGGTCACCGAGGGCACACCGACTGCCCTGGCCCCGATGTCAGTATAGCAAGGCACACCTGCCTCAGCACAGGAACTAACCAGTAATAAAAGAATGGAAGGAAAGGAAGGCCAGAAGATAGTGACAAGGGCAACGTGCAGAGGGCAGACAGAGAGGTGACCCTGCACTCCACAGTAACACCAGCACACTAAGGAGACACTGGGTGGCATCTGTGGCCAGCCTGAGGAAGGCAGCATCTGAGCATGGGATAGACAGAGCCTGAGCTGTCCACACATCTGAAAGCTGGGGTCCGCACCCTCTCCTCATCACGGTTTCAGCATGTCGGGGGACTAGACAGCCGGCCAGGGAGGCACCTGCTGCTGTCCAGGCCCTTCCACGGGTGCCAGGCAGCGTCCAATAGGACGCAGCATTCCCTCTGCCAGGGGGCTCAGAGCTCTTCAGGAACTGGCGAGCACCGATGCTGCTTTCTGAAAACAGCCTGGCACATGAGGGTCAGCGGTCGGCACCTGGGATTCCGTTAGTGTCAAAGCGGTGTCTCAGCCTTTGGAGAAGCCCTTGAAATCCCACCTCCTCCAAGAACTCTCTCCCCTTCACCGGCTACACTTTCTGCGCCCCTCACCTCCATTAGTCTATCTCTTGACCACACTGCAAAGCAGGCTGGGACACGTTACAAATCCTGCTTGGTGCATTTATGCTGTCTGTGCTTCCTCTATCAGTGCTGCCCATGGGCCAGGCAGGCTGTGGCCCCTCTAACCTAGCTGGGCACCAAAGAAAGAGGACATTGCATAAGGTACTTCAGTGGCTGCAGACTGAATAAACCAAATGCAAAACCAGCTTCGGTTCACTGGTTTTAGGTTTGCTTGCTAGCAAAGACAATTCTACACAAGCAACAAGAGTGTGAGAGGTCACCCAACTTCTTCAGACCGGAGAGAGAGATGTACAAAGAACAGAGAGAAAGAAGGGCAAAGACTTACTAGAGTCATGATCCCCAATCTGTCCACCTCGCGGGCAGGGCTGTGGGGGAGCCGCCGTGGGGTGGAGCGGCCGCTCCCCGGAGGAGAGGAGCCAGCAAGGCGGGAGCCGGGATGGGGGGGGAGGGAGCTCAGGGACCGGAACCGCCCGAGATTGTCCAAACTCCCACTGCCCACACGGCTCTCAATTTCCTCTGCCCGCTGCTCTGTGTTTTCTTTTTCTTCCTGAATCAATCTAAAACAAAAGGGCTCGTTAGTACCTTAGTGCTTAACGGGGCCCCTGGCCTCCAGCCCGGCCACAGACATGCTACACACACGGACACGGGGTGCTCTGCCAGAACAGAGGCTGGCCCTGCTTCTTCTGTCTCACTGGCAGTCTCATAGCCCAGCACAGAGCTTGCTGCTGGGCACACACTCACTAAAAAGGCCAGTCCTGCTGCCCAGGATGCCGGAGGCAGTAGAGCCCTGTTTGGCCAGACTCTGGGGACTGCTCTCTAGAGAGGACAGCAGGTCTGGATTGGTATGAAATCCACAAGTAAATGTCGCTCTTCCTGCCCCAGAAACAATGAGACACAGACCAGGGTCAGCCTCTGCCCCTTCAGCAACAGGTGGTTCTACAATAAGCCTCTTACATACAAACTCCTTGGGTTTCAATCCTGCACAGACAAGGAGGAGAGCAAGTAGAACCCTGGGGCAGTTTGGGGCTCAGTCCAAAGGCTATGGGGGATTTTCTCAGTTTTTATGAGTGAAGAGGATGAGGCTCCTTATTGTCCTTCCACTACTGGTCCCACCCCACCTTTCTCCCCGTCCACCCAGAGCCCTCAGCTCAAAGCTCTCTGGTGCAGCAGGCCTCCCTCCCTATGCTCCCATTGAGCCAGGGGGCAGCACAAGGCCTGGCCTGGGAGTGGGCATGCTCCCTTTCTGAGCTCTCGCGGATGCTGTCAGGCCCATCCAGGCTCACCACAGCTGTGATCTTGTGACTCCTGCAGCCTCTGCTATCCAGGAAGGCTGAGAGCCCCCTGAAGGCAGTGACAATGACTCAGATCTTATTTAAACACCGCCCCCCCCCCCCCCCCCACTGGCCAGGCACAAAGCAGAAAGGCCATAATTAGTTTATCTGGCTGGGCCCTACCATGCCACTGATCTAAGGAAACCTCCTCTCCTCAATCTCTGCTCTCAGACTGTCACCTAGAGCCAGAGC
>CM053592.1:194508075-194542911 GCA_028646515.1 Pseudochirops corinnae | reverse complement strand
CCCCCCCCCCCCCCCCCCCCCCCCGGCTCTGAAAAGACACCTGATCTCTTTGTTGATGGCGTCCAGCTGCTCCTGAAGCATCATGGCTAGCGTCTGGGCATCGGCCTGCCCACTGGGCGACAAGAGATCCACAGAGCTGAAAATAGTATCTCTGTCATCCTCACCGTCAGACACATCGACGTCGCTCTCAAAGGCTTGTGCTACATTCGCTAAGACACTCGCCTGTTGGGCCCGTTCCCAATCCTGTTCGTTCAGAGTCTGTACCTAGGAACAGTAAGACCAGATTCCAGTCAGCCTGAGTGTGAAAGGACACAGACAGACACAATTTTGCTGAAAATCATGTAAATATATGCAGTCAAATACTTCACGAATAAACAAACTTGTTTTAAAACGCAAACAAAGAAAGACTTTTGGGGGAACGAATACATCACATTCACAAGCTGCAGCCATCTAGCAGTCAGCAGCATTTAAGAACAGCAAAAATACAGCCAACGGCTGAGTTCCTGCTCCATACCATGAATGGAGCTGCTTTTTACAATTACCTGCATTTGGCAAAGTGTAAAGATAAAGGACTAGTTCTAAGGGCTGTGCTAAGAAGCTATCAAGAACCCAGAGAAGTCTTGTCTAGGCTAGTCAGAGCTGCCCAGCAGGTCAGATCTGTGATGAGTATGCTGAAGTAGTCAGTAACTTCACCTTCCTAACGCTTCTTTCCCAGGCTTCCCAGCCTCCAAGCTGGAGGCGGTGGGTGAAGGCTGAGGCTGGGACTTGGGGCGTGCAGGGCAAGGAGCAAGGCCTCTGGAGAAGCCCTGATCAAGCAAGGCAACAGAACTCAACACAAAAGGAAGGGCCAGAGCTGGGCCCTCTTGTCCAAATCTACTTCTCTGGGTCTGGGGGGGCAGAAGGAAAGTCTATCATCAGATTGCTGGGATTCCCTTTAAATTGTGTAGCATTTTAAATACCAGACATTCTAAAAATACATAAAGAATAACACTGACTATGAGTTCATTTCAGATATAAACTACTGTTAAAATGAAACTAGTACCTGACAGAGCCATGGGATAACTTCAACTACTGCTTAAAAATATTTTCTTAAATCAAGAGAAGGTCACATTTATAACAAATGCTGAGTGTTCTCGGCAAGGCCTCCCAAACTGCCCATACTGTCTGGTTACCTTGGAAGGCTCGTCCCGGAGAGCTGCCAGACGGCCCTTCTGGGCCCGCCGCAATACGGACGTGGTACCATAAGGATCAGTGGGACTCTCTGCCACAGGATACCGGAAATCGGGTACGCTGCCCAGGTGCGGGCGGCTGCAACATAGAGAAAAATAGCTAATGCTCACAGAAAGCCAAGCTCCTGCCCATCTCAGTCTTCACAAATGAGTAACGTGTCTGAAAACAAAATATTCTCAGTGGCCACACACATACACACCCGTGATGCAGCAAGCCGCCACCACGCATCCTCATCTGGTCTATCTCAGCCCTCAAGGCTTCCATGTTGAGCACCAGCTGGTCCTGGGAAAGGGGGCAAGGGAAACAGGCTCTTGGGCCAATGCAGCGCTTTTCCATGAATCATATGCATCAAATCCGAATGCATTCTGCAGTCAGAACTACACCCACAACTCCCTGGGGTTTGGCACCTTTTCCCTAGCTCTAAGTTCCCTTTGGGTCACTGGGAATGAGCACAGAATGGCAGCCATCTCAGTTTCGTCTCCCTGTCTGTAGCCAAGGGCCTCCCTAGCCTCGAGGGGTCTATACCTCTGCTGGATGAGGAGATGAGCTAAGCCATTTTTCATTTATTGCATTTATTAAAATGCAACTGAGACTCAATTACAAAACATGAAAACTCGTCAGTTGGTAAACATCAGGTAAGAGGGGGTGAGGGTAACACATTCAGACTAGTCTTTCCAGACTCAGGTCCCAGAGAATTCTCTAAAGCAACAGCGCTGGCCTCCAAGGTTCTCCAGAGTAAAGATACATCTGAGACACCAATTACCCCAAAGGGGCTTTAGATGCTCAAGGGGAAAAAAAAAAAATCACACAAATCCAAAGTGTTTTGGAAGTCAAAGTAAAAATTCATAGTATGAAACATGCGAAAACCTGAGCCCAAAGTTTCTATAACTCAATTATCAGTCCTGTCCAAAGAGGTGCTAAACTCTAACCCACTGGCCCCCAAACAGAATCCCCAAAGCTCAGCCCCTCACTTCAGCCTCCTGCCACCTGCTGCTCAACCACGGAACTCGAGTACCCATAAATACCTTGTCGTGTTGGGCTTCTTCTACTTGTTTTTTGGCATTTTCGACCTCTCGAAGCAGAGAATTCTAGGAGAGAGAGATTCACACAGCTGAGAATCTTCCTTCTGACACTCATACAGTGTGCAGACACAGCAGCAAAGGCGCAGTCAGGTACACCGGGGACACCCCCTCACCAACAGACACTCTCAGCTTTGCTTTGTCTTCATTAAATGGGCTACCATTTGGCTTTGTAACACATTAAGGGCTTAGTTAATGTGACATACTTCTATCTAGAATGATGACTCAGCCTTCCAGAGGTGATAAATGTCTTAAAGTCCAGGACCAGGTTGTAACTAAAGGTTCTATCTTCCCCAAGGCCAAGACTACTGCTCTTCACAGTAGGTAATTAGTGACTTGTTAATTCATTAGTCATTTTGTATGAGTAAAATTAAATTTCAAATTGATAAAAGCAATTTTGATATTATAAAAACCAGTATTTCAAATCCAAACATGCTACTTCTAACACCACCAGAAGCTGGGATGCCCATCTCATCAAGTCACTAAAAAATATCGTTTAAAAGATAGTTCTCTGTGGCAGCAGAGAATTATTTTTAAAAAGTTTGAAAGCTTAAAATACAGAATTAATGAACAATAATTATTGCCACCCAACCTACATGCAAAAGCATTACTGTCCAGCTCTCAGAGTAGCAAACAAGCACGGTCTGTCCTCCTCCTAATAGGGCTGGACTAGAAGTTAGGGAGGGCCCCCATCCTCTGACTCTTTGGTGAGGGACAAGAAACATGTGGCAGATAGCTAAGATTTAGCTGTGGGTCATGACCTATCAGAAGGGCAGCTCAGAGAACTCCAATTTGCTCCCAAAAGAGTTTTTCAAAGAAACTCAGGAGACGGAAAGGTATCTTAAAGTCATCTCCTTCAACACCTTCATCTAGTAAATGAAGAAATCAAAGCCCAAAGAATTTGGGGAAGTCACAAAAAAAAATGAGTGGCCAAACCAGGATCTGAATTTCCTTCTCTTTAGACTTAGGCCAGAGCTTTTCCTACAATTCCAGCATGTAGAAAACTGCCCAAGTCAACACAGGCAAAAGCTGCAAATCCATGTCTTACAGACGGCCTGATCAGTCACAGAAGCCCTGCCTCAGTTTCCTAGGTATAATCCTACACACACACACACACACACACACACACACACACACACACACACACTTCACTACTTGCCATATACATATGGAAACATCCCTCGATGCAGGGCTCTAACTTGGGCTGAGCTTTCTAATCACCTATACATTTCCTGATTCCCATTCCCTAGGCAAGTCTAGGAGTTAAGCCTAGTCACCATTTACTGGGGCAAATCTATAGTGCAAATAAAGCAAACCTCTGCTGTTGCTGATACACAGGTCGCCCACCTGAGCAAAGTCTCGCCTACTACAGTCTTTAAAATCAGGCTCAAAGGAAATCAGCACACAAAGTGAAGACATGTAGGATGCTTTGAAAACTATCAAGTTCCAAATAACTATACAATTCTACGAGCATTGCAAGAGAGACCAACGTAAAAAGAAGTTGGATTCTAAATAACTAAAAAGCTTTCCTAAATAATGAATGAGCTAATAAATACGGTAGAAAGTACTTCAGTACAGTGACAGTGTTGATAAGTCATTTTTTTCCATTTGAAAATCACTGTCTACTTTTCTACAAGAGCACTTAGCCCCAACAATTTGCTTTGTTCTACATACAGAACAGTAGCTACCAAGGGAGCCTCGGCAAAGTTGCCTCTGCCCCAGCACCTTCAGAGTGCCATACCTTATCCTCCAGAGCCGCCATCCTCTCCTTAAGGTGAAGCTGGAGCCTCTCGTTGGACTCAGAGAGGAGCTTGTCCACTGTGTCTGACAGACGCTTATTATGCTCCTCGTTCATCTTCTCTCTCTGCCGCGCCTGAGACATCAGGAAGAGAGGAGGTAATGAACAAAAGTCCCTTTTCCTTGTTTCTCACTTTCTCAGAAATCCTGTTTAATAAACCTTTGCCAGAATACAGAGTAGTAACTTCTAGGGAGGTAAACAACCAAAAAAAGATATTCCAAAGAAGATGAAAGACCCCTTGACCCAGGACTTTTGTTAAGTGAAATGAAAGAAAGGTCTTTAGGAAGGAACAGGAGCAGCAGAGTCCCTGTGAGGAAGTACAGATCTACTGAAGTTCGTGAGCAAAAAAGGAGACAACCAGAAACCTGATTGAATGCAGAGAAATGTTCTGCTCCAAAGTTTAAAAAACAATGACGTTTTCATTCAAATTCAGGGGTCCCATTTCCAAAACCAATTCAGCTGACAAGAGGACTGTTTCACAGCTCTCACTATCTCTAATCTGCTCTCAGCCACAATGAACCTCCTCAAACTGGAGCATCCCAGACACAGTCACCAGTGAGGGCCAGTCTAACGGATGAGGCAGCCCTGACATATCCACTTGTACAGAACAGCCTGGACCAGCTCAGCCAAATACTCAAAGGAATCCATGATCTTGGTTTAGGAATTCTCTCCAATAAGGTCCACCTCAGTCCATCCAGAGTCACCCACGGATATCCACTCAGTGTGTAGGGGCCTTCCCTGCTTCCTCCCAAAAGCAGGAGAGTATCAGTGGACAACTCTGGCCATCCACCTGTCCTGTTCACATAAAACCAGTCTGCCCTCTCTTTCTGTTGGGGTTCCTTGCTAACCCCCTTGACTGGGATACTTCCTTGGAGTCTCTCTTAAGATTATCTGGTCTGAACTGCTCAGTCATCTTTGTATTCCTCTCAAAACGATGTGTGCCTTTATTCTTCACAAGTGATGGAAAAGTAACGAGGTATTTGTTCATCCTCTTAAAGAAACTGTAGCTACTAAAGGAATTTAATTTTTTTAAACTATACAGCTCAGTAACTCTCACCGATACAACACTTGAAGGTCTTGCGAAGCATTTCCTTCAAGGCCCAGAGATATTTGGATCCCAGAGTTAGAGCAGGAAGGTTACTGAGAGGCCATCTAATTCAATCCCCACGTTTTCCAAAGGAAACAACTGATTTCATAAATAAGTTCTGGACCCCAGGCAGACTGACTCTAAACTCCACATGCCACTGCTCAGTACTGAACACCACAAGTAAGGAAACCCAAGGCCATGTGCGTGCTTATTCTTTGAAAAGGTAAAGAGGCAGCTAAATGACCCAGTTATAGAGAAGTAATGAAGGGAGTTGGCATCATCAGAGAGAGGGAGGGACTCTCAATCAGTGGTTTGTGGAATGTGGACCACGGACCCCTTTCAGGGAGGCCTCAAAGTCAAAATGGCATTCCTAATAACATGAAGGCATAACTCTCCTTTCCTGACAGAAGTGCACAGTGGAGGTTTCCAGATTCTAGATCACCTGCGAATTACAAATTTAGCCACAAAGGTGAAGACTGAGTTAATATCTCTAATGCAGAATCATACTATTGTCTTAAGATCGGGTGATGTCCAAACACGACTAGACTTGCTGTTTTGCTTGCACTCTTCTATGAACACTGACTAATCTATGAGAATGAATGCTCGGCAACAAACAAGCGGTGATGAAAAAAATACCCCACATGCTGGAATCTCCTGGCAAAAGTAATGAGTAAAAGAGTGAGCACCGACAAGCCAGCAACAGCATCGCGGTACCAGCCACCCCCACACCCAGCCACAGCCACAAGAGCGGCCACCTCGGCCAAGGACGATGTCCTCGGGGCGGCGACACTGACTAACACTGCAGGACGCACTTTGGGGAGTCTGGGCTGGACGAGACAAGCACACCAAGCACTTACTGTGGCCTGCCCGGCCACAGCCCTCATGCTGGGGAGAAGCCGGGAGAGCTGGCAAACCTTTGCTCGAAAAGGAACAAAGTGAGTCCCCATTTCAAGGAAATCTGGTGCCAATGATACAGTCAGAGTTTTTGAGCAAAAACCCAGAATTCTGGAAAGCTTGTAGATGCAGCCGTGAGCTTGACGGCTTCTCTCAGGCTAAAGCCAGTCCTGCTGAGATCCACAGCTATTTTCACAAAAGGGACTTGCAGGTTTTGTGCAATGTGTTGTGTAAGAATTCCCCTTTCCTGTAAGCTCCTCATATGAGCACAGGGTGGCCACAGCTGATCTTCCCTGGATCAGCCAAAAGGAATCAGTCTTAGACAAAGAGTGGCAGCTCCTAAAACACTGTGTCCGGCATGAGCGCTCACCCGCCCTCCACCTCACCATTTCTAACTGGAAAATTCAATCAATTCTGTTTTTACAGATCTCACTTGGTTGTGAAGCTTTTCCTCAAATTGGGAAAAAAAAAAAAATTGACCTTCCTCATCAGTCACGGAATCAAACAATCTAGGGTCAAATCTCAGTCCTGCCATATAACAAATGCATGACGAGGGGTAAAAGTCATTGACTATGTCTTCCTCATCTGAAAAACAGAAATTACAACAATCATACTGCTGATTCCAGAGGGCTGTGCTGATGATTCCAGCCTCCACCTCCCTCCTGATCGCCTCTCACATTTCCAATGTCTTACTGAACATCTCAAATGGGAAATTGCAGTTATTTAAAACTGATCGCCTTTCCTGTCACCCCAATCCCCTCTTGCTCCCAACCTTCTGCTACTGCTAAGGACACCACCATGCTCCCCATGGCCGAAGGGTGGCTTCACCTCCTCAGTGCATCTCACTCCCCACAGCTCATGTGCCGCCAAGGCAATTTCACTTCCATATGGGCCCTTTCCTCCTCAGACACAGTCACCACCCTGGGGCAGACCATCATCTTACACCCGGAATACTGAAAGGGCCAGTGGGTTGGAGTGCCAATCGCAAGTCTCTCCTCATTCTTATCCATCCTGCACTCAGCAGGCAAAGTGATCTTTTTAAAGTGCAGATCTCTGAAGCTGACAGAGCAACGAGCCCTGGAGTCTGGAGGACCTGAGTTCAAATCCAGTCTCAGACACTCAGTAGTTGTGTGACCCTGGGCAAGTCACTCCCCCCAAAAATAAATAATAAAGTAAAGTGCAGGTCTGACCATGGTATATACCCACTCAATAAACTCCAGTGGCTCCCTAACACCCAGGATCAAATATAAAATCCTCTGTTTCGCATTCATCTTCAAGTTGATTTTTTTTTAATCCAAATTTCAAAGGTATAAGTAAGCGATGTATTATTAACTAAACAAGGGATAGAAGCAATTACAAAAGATAACAGAAAGCTTTGATCACAAGAAACTGAAAAGCTGCTGCACATACAAAATTAAAAGCATTTAGAATAAGAAGAGAAGTATTCGAAGGGGGAAAATATCTTTGTATCCCATTTTTGTGACAAGAGTTTCCTATTCAGAATCATAGAGGCATGTGTGTATACATGTACATTCACTCATGTGTACACACACACAACCGACAGACTACATGAGAACAAAAGCCATTCCTCAATACATAAGGTGACAAAAGACAGAAACGCTTCTCAAAAAAACCATAAGCGATTGATAATCACATGAAAGGATGTTTCAAATCACTAAAAACAGAGAAAGTAAATAAAAATAACCCTGAGGTTTTACTTCATGCCCTACAAACTGGCACAGTGACAACAGGTGTGAAAGGGCGGAGTGGGAAGTGGTGAGGGAAGACAGGCACGCCAGGGCGCTGCTGCTGGAGAGGGGCCTCCCGACAGCATAACCTTCGACCCAGAGATTACACCACTGCGTCTCTACCCAAAGGATGCCATTAACAAGAAAAAAGTCCTTATGTCCATCAAATTATTCCTGGCAGTGCCTTTTGTGCTAGCAAAGACGTGGGAACAAAGACGCCCATGGCCCAGGGAAGCCGGCCCCCGGCTGCTCCGGAACACTGCTGTGCTCTAAGAAATGGTGACCGGGAGGAACGCTGAGGGACAAGTTACATGCGCAGATGTCAGGCGAGGGCGGCAGACACAAGAAAACGACGCAGCCAATGACTCCAACAACACAAATGGAAAGAACCAAACACACAGCACCCCAAAAAGGGGAATGCTGCAGCACAGTCAGGAGCAGAAGGAAGCGAATCCTGCAGAACAAGAGAACGAGCATGACTGCCAAGCACCTGTGAGGAGCCCGGCAACCCCACGCCTGGGGAGCAGCGGGAGGCCCAGGGGCGCTGCCCAGCATGGGCTTTCAGGGGTTGTCAGTATCTCAACCAACTGTGCTCATTTTTTCCTCCTTTTTTTCTTTAAAATATTTGTTATACGAGATGGTTCTCTGGGAGAGGACACAAAAACCGCATAGGAAAATTTTCATGCTATTAAAAAAACGATCAACATTTTTTTTGGAATACAAGCGCCTTAACAAAAAAATAGCGCCTCAGGATCCGCGGGCATGAGCATCCCAAGACAGGAGAAGGCGGCCCGCTGCGGGCGGCGGGAGAGGGGAGAGAGAGAGAGCCGTGGGGGACCCGCCGAGGGCCCTGGCCTGGGCCCGGCAGCCTACGTACCCTCTGCAGTTCTTGGTTCTTCTCTTCCAGCTGGGCCTCCATCTGCCGCAGCCTCTCCTCGATGTTGCCATGTCTCTCCTCGGCCTGCCGGGAACAAGCACGTTAGTCTGACTTCGCAATGAAAAAGCGCTTACGGCATGCTGCGGGAACTGCTGCCATAGCAGAAAGCAGAACGTGCTGGGCAGGAGGGACAGTCTTCACTCCTACTGTGGGCACCGCTTCCACCCGACTAGCACAAACCTGGGAGTCTGCGTGTGATAAACAGTGAGCACGGCATCCTTCCCCTTTGGTGAACCAGGCAATGTCTGGTGCTGGCAATCAGGTCCGTGCTAGAAATTCTCCCCCCAGGAAATGCTGTCCCCAGCCCTGATGTGGCCGTCAGTAAGTGAGCACAGAAAGCAGAAAGCGGCAAGCAGAAACAGGGCCCAGGGTGCAAAGGATTCTACCTTCCTAAGCTTGGAAGTAAGCTCGAACAGGTTAGCCTCCTTAGCAGCAGAGTTTCCAGAAGACAAAGGGTCAGACTACAAATTCAACAAGAGATGATAAAGATAACAGAGAGTGGAAGAGAAAGAAGACTTCGAAAAGCAGATCCACAAAGCACAGGAAAGCCGCAGCTTCAGCTCCATAGAGATCTGCCAGGACCTTTGTTACACACACACACCAATGTTTAAAATAAGGATTCCCAATGGTCACTGCCTTTGAAGATCAAGAAAAGAAAAAACAGCAGAGATGACTTTTCAAAGAAAGCTTCCTCCTCATAACCAGGGAAGCGCTTTCCTAGGGAGAAAGGCGAGCCCCCAGGCTCTGCAGACTGTGCTCAGGCTGCTTGACAAGGCAGCGATCCTTAGCTCAAACAAGTTGGGGAGATGCAAACTACATAAAGCCACCAACAGGAAAATGCTTTCAGGAATCAGACAAAGGAGGCAGAGATGAGGCGTTTTGCCACTCAGCATTCTCCGACAAAGGGTGAGGAAGAGCACTGACTCAGAAACTAGCACCTATGTTGACTGAGAAGCCGGAACCAAGAGCACCATGTGCCCAGCTCCAGGCCACAGGAGGCTCACTAGCCCTACCTTGGAGAGCGCCGCCACCCTCTGAGCCAGCTCGGCTTCCACCTCAGGCAGAGTCTCTGCTTTCCTCAAGGTCTGCTGTAGCTTCTGCTCGGCCAATTCCAAGCGTTCCTGTAACTGGCGGTTTTTATCTTCACTCTGGAACAAAATCCAGCTGTTATGTTGTCATAGGACAGGTATTGCACTCAGGGTACAGGAGAGGCGGCAGCCTCCCACAAGAACACAGCCCGGGGTGCTTCCTCCCCACTGAATTCTAACCTAGAAAGGGCTCTTTCTAATGAATCCTATTTCTCTTCAATCCCCTAAATGTAAACTCTTAAAAAAAAATGTCCTGAAAAATCAGCAAACAGTTTTATGATGTGTTTCGGAGGCTAGTTCCTATGTAACTTGCAGAAGATGGGCCCAAGAGGAAGTCTTGGGCTCTCAGCCTCCTGAAAAGTTAAGCAGTTCAGCCTAATCTGAAGCCCACATGCAAAATACACCTTGCCCCATCGCCCCTCACCCTTTCCTCCCTTCACAACCAGCTCTAGCTACCACCACAGTGACCTGCCACTCGTTCTCCCAGCCACAACTCTCCAAGCCCACTCAATGGGCCCCCAGCTCAGCCCTGAATTCTCCCCATCTGCCTGCGCAGACACTGTCAATCACACTTGGAAAGAGATCTCTTCTCACCTTCTCCTCTTCAAGTTCTAAGACACCTTTCAAAAGACCAGCTCGAATGCCACCTCTTCCAGGAAGTTTTCCCAAATGGCCCCTGCCTGTTCAAGCTCTCTTCCTTTCAATGAACTTACATGGGCTGACCTGGGTGGCTGAGTGTGTCATATGTTCCCCGAAGACTGAGAGGTTGGGCCCCTGGGCCTACTGGGCCACACACGAAGAGCTCAATAACTCTTACCCCACCAAGCTGAGCTGAGTGGTAAGCTCGCTCAAATGTGAGCACAGAGACCTCAGGAGTCACACATTCTGGAGGCCCCCAGGCAATAACGAATCCTTTCGAGGCCCTCACACTGGGCCAAACAGCTCCTCTCATCTTGAGTCAACCCTTAACTCACCATGATAGCCTCTCCTGTGGAGGAAGGGCCCCCTGAGAGCGCACTGGCAACTGTGGTTTAGGATGCTTCACTCCTCGGCCCTTTCACCCGAGTTACTAATAAGAACCACAGCAAGTGAACTGCGTTTTCTTTCTCCTGTTTCCTGGCTCCTCAGTGAGGAAGTTTAAGCAGTCAAAGGGCAAGTGCTGAGCCTGAGGCCTGGGGCCCACCACTGGCTCCGCACTCCCTGCCTCGACAATGCCACTCTGTGAGGGTACAGGGTCATTCCTCATGTCAGCGCAGGCTCCCAGACTTTTGGGACAAGAGCACCTGCTGTCCGAGGTCAGGACAGTCCAAGATGCTGGTCTGGAATCTCTATTAGTGATACCCAGAGAAAAGGGGGAGCCCCCTCCCTAAGAAGCGCTACCTGCCGATGCAGAGAGTCTTTATTAGCAATTTCGTTTTCCAGTTTGTCATTGAGGTCGTGCACGGAAGTCGCTTCCCGCTGGGCAGCAAGGTAGCGCTTTTCAAGAGTCGTGATCCTCTCCTCCATGTCCTCCTTCTGGGCCAAGGCCTACCCAAGAACAAGCATGTCAGGGAGGGAGAGGAAAGATACCGAGGCTCACACACTCAGGGACTACAGAGGGAAAGACATGCAGAAGGACAATGGGAAATCTGATCATCATAAACTACACAGACATCTTGCCAAAATACATTCTTAACAGGCAAAAATCTTCTCCTAAACATAACTCTACATGTCACAGGCAGTGCTACTGAGATAGACAGGGCTATAGGTGATGTATACAAAACATAATTCACCTCAGTGACTTTTCAATAAAGAACTTTAAAGCAAACTGAATACAGGATTATAAATATAAAATTCTTAGAATAAGACCTCCTGAAAAGCAGAAAATCTCACAGCAATGGGCAGTAGCCATGGAGAGGCAGATTTAAGCTTTCAGTGAGGAAAAACTCTCTTCCAAATAGGATCAACCCATGCAGAGAGGAGGCTGCCTCTGCCTGACTTGAGGTCTGAAAGCAAAGGAGTCAGGGGGCCACTTGTCCAGTGTCACAGACAGGCCCGCTGAGGTCTCTCTGAACTCAGATTCCACAACTTTCCTTTAGCCATTCCAGTGGCCACTCACAAATCTCGTCCTCTCTGCTGTATAGAGACAAACATAAGCAAGTGTCTGCCCTTCACAAGGGTAAGGATTTTATCTCAGAGAAAAGGGTAACACTTGAACCCAAGGTTGTATTACTTCTCATTTCCGTCAGGGAAATTAGGGTCCTGGCCAAGAAAATAATCCCAGAGCGCCAAGATATTTCAGACTGGAAACTGGTAATGTCACACTCACAGGGCTAGGCAGCAGGAGGCTACAACCAGGCTAATGTGACCATGAGACCAGGCCTGCTTGTGAAGCCAATGCCCTCCCAGTGGCTCAGATACCAATGGCTACAAAGCCTCCACAGCAGGATGCTGAGATCTAGGTGAGATATAGTGCTTCTGTTTAGGAGCGACTGCTTCCCCCAGACAAGCTAAGAAAATAATGTGCCTTGATCTGCTCGCCTTCCTTCCTTTTCACCACTGACAGAGTTTTATGCTCCAAACCACACTGAACAAAATCCCAAGAAGCTTACAGAGGTGAGCCTCACGATGATCCTGGGAAAGAAGCATGTCTGTCACACCCATTTTACAGAGAAGGAAACTGAAGATGGTGAGAAGTTACGGGAGACACATACAGTGTGTGGGATTTAAACCCAGGCCTCTCCATTCTGCGTCTAGAACTCTTTCTGCTAGAGCTTCCCTTCATTCCTGGTATGGAGGTTTCTTTTCATTGACCTAACTGTCTTGTCTGTCACTGGGGGCGAGTGGAGACATGGCAGCAGAATGAGCCGCCAGTCTGGGGTTGCAGTTGCGGTTGCTGTGACGGTGCTGTCAGGGCAGCAATGGTGACCAGAGGGGCAGGTCACAGCTGGTTCCCAAGCATCCGAGGAGGGACACATTCCACACACTCACTGTTAGGTACTCCTTGACCTGACTCCATTCTCTGGCTGACGGTTAACAGGGCTCCTTTCTTACAACCTGAGGACAGAACGTCAGACTCCTAGGAGACTGTCACAAGGAATGCTGACAATGCTGTCCAGAAGAGCTATCACAATTCAAGTCGAGGATTTTTCAAGAGTAAGTCGGTTAGAAAGGAAAGCTGAATGTGTAAGGATGGCCAAACTAGACAGCATGAGGTTTATAAAGATTCACAATTTCATCAACACTAAAAAACTAACAATCTTTAATATTAACCATCCTTATCTTATTAAGATATGCTGTGTGTTGTATGATGGGGAATGACAATGGCCTTCGAGCCTCATCGAAGCCATTCCCAACAAGTCTGCCCCTAAGCCTGATGGGTAATTGCACAATCTCCACGTTGGAAAGGACCTCAGAGGGGCATCTCACACTTGGACAAGAATCCTCCTGAGAAGTCAGATCAGCCAGCCTTTGCTCAGAGAGATTCTGAGGAGTCTAGCCAATCCTTATAGAGAAGATAACCCCAAAACCAATGTCAAGAACCAACCCCTATGCCAATGTATCCCTTTATATGTTTTACAGACTGTTTATGGAACCCAAAGGATTTGAAAAGGGGTTTGGGGATGTGCGTGTGACTCGTAATACAGAGAAGGAATTTTAAAAAGACAAAGTTCGCTAAATGGCCTAGAGCTATTAGAGACTGATACAATGGCACAAAATACTGTTAAAATCCCCAGTTCCCCAGCAGCCCCTGCTGCTTAAGGACAAGCCAAGGACAAGACAGAAGTGCCACATACACACCCCCCCGCCACCCTCTCCACTCTCATACACGTGCATGCACGCACACGCACACACACACATGCACGGAACCACTCGGGACCTCTCCATTGCTCTTCCGAGACTTCCAACAGTGAAGATCCCAAGAAAAGTGTGTGGCAACTCCATGCAGCCTGCCTGTCACCCCCTCTTGCTGCTTCTCCTCCTCCTCCATCACAAAGGCCCATACTCACTTCCCGGGCATCACGTTGCAGCTTGGTGTTCACCTCTTCAGATTTGATGAGATCTTTCCGGGCCGTGTCCAGATCTTCCTCCAGCTCAGTCACACGGCCGGAGAGAGCCACCAGCCGCTCCTTCATCTGGCTTTGTTCCTTTGACTGCTTATCTATAATTTCTTGGAGCTCTAAAACTTTTGCCAGGTCTTCCTCATGACTTAAAGACTCATCAGAAGATCTCTGTCAAAACAAAAACAGAGCTTTACGGTGCCCTGCCCAGAGAAACAGCCAATGGGAATATTTAAATAGATTTAAAATTGTTCATTTAGGCACCTGGGGGCTTATACAACCCAGTCCCAACTTCTGCTCTCAGCAGGTACCTTAGGAAAACCTTCCCAAAGAAGCCTCCTGTGAATTACAGACCAATGAACTTCCCGGGCTCAGAGACTTGCCTTTCCATTTGTGCTTGGGGTATTTTCCTGTTCATGATTCATGTCCAGCATCCCATCTGCTACTGTTTTTTTCTGATTGTTCTGCTCCTTCAGAAGCATTAGCTAAAAATCAAGTACATCAATGCCAATTATAACTCACCATCTCTGTAGAGAAAGCAGTAAGAAATAACAAAGCCTCCCTTAAAGCCATTGCAAAGTGCTGCTGCTCTCTGGTATTACAAATGGGCCCAAGTACCAAGAGCATCAGGGGAGTCTGTAAAGAGTCTGTTACTGTTCAAATGGGCATCATCCTCTCCAGATAGCAGGGATGTTCCCTGGGAACAGGAGGAGGGAAGTGGGATAGACTGGGATGATCTGGCTCATGATCCAGGAGGATTGTTAAAATCACCCTCCAAGTGCGAAGGCCAGACAAGCTCACTCACCTCCTTGTGGGTGGCACCTAATTCTTCCTCCAGTAAACTGCACCTTTCCAGAGCTACTCGTAATCGTTCTCTCACCTTTAAAAGAAAGTAATAAACAAGTAAAACGAGCATCTAGGTTTCAACCGACGAGCTTGGGACTCACCTGGGCCCCTGATTGGTGAACAAATTTCCAGGAATCCACGAACTTAAGGATCAAAAAACAATACAAAACCATTGCATCCATCCTTCAAGCTAACTGGTGCCCATGGGAATCCCTTTGGATTTTATGTATTTAAAAAAAAACCACTTCAGAGAAGGGAGATTTGTGAGATTGTCCAAGGCGTGTGACATACTTTCAGGACTAGGTGACTGTGCTAACATTGAGGGGCTACATTCTCAGCAAAGTTTGGCTTTATATGAAGGACTCTGAATTTCCCAAAACCCATTCTTGCAAAGACAGTCATTTCTAGAACATGGGTTCTGACTATTATAAGTCTAGAGATTATTTTCAACATCTAGAATCCTGTCTAGGGCCAAGATCTGCATATTTTCAAAGCTGGGAAATCCAATAAGCCCCGAGCCTCCCCTGGGATGAATTCGCACAAGCTACTGGGAAAGACTGTGCCTCCAGCGCCCAATGGGCTGGGCAGCAGCGCGGCAAAGGAGTGGGGGGAGGAAAGAGTGCACAGCAACAGGGGCAGTGGGAACCTTTTCATCCAGGGCTTTATGGTGCTCAAACAGCGACTTGAGAGCTTTGAGCACTTCCACCTCACTGGACACTCCGGCAGGAGACTGTGCTTGTCTCTTCACAACAGTCATCCTTAGAGATCGCTCGTGCCTGGAGACAAGGCATTCCAGATGCTCCAGCAACAGCTGAAAGAGACCAAAACCAGATCAGAAACAAGCTTATTTGTAGATTCTTCTTTAGGGAAGAATTTTAGCACAGGACCAGGCATGTAGTAGGTGCTAAATGACCGTTCACTGGCAACAGGAAGACAGTCTGGGTCATTTGGAGGTTGGAAGGAATGGTTTAGGTCCTGGGAATCTTCCCCATTAAAACAAATTTATACTATTTTAATCCAGTCTTTTTAGTTTAAATACCAAAAGGTAATATATGAGCAAAATATTAAAGACAAAAACACAGTCCTGTCCGCAAAGAGCTTACGTTCTATTAAGAGAGAAAACATGCAAACAATGAGTGCACACAAGATCTAGTGCGTAAATGGGAGTGATGCTGGAGCCTCTCAAGAGATGGCCTGAACTGGTCATTCATTCAGTCAGTCATCCAATCACTGTGTGAAAGCTCCCACAACTCTCCGAGCAGAGAGCACGGCATCTTGCTCAGCACCTTCACTGTAGCTCCCAGCCCATCCAGCCATCTGTGCACCCGCCTGACACGCATGCCCTGAGAGCCCAAGCCGCTGGCACTCACTAACCCGCGTGTTGTTCCTCTCTGCCTTCAGCTCAGCGATTTCCTCTTCTCTTTCAAGAAGCTGCTCCCTGCAGACACTGAGCTCCTTAGTCAGTGCAGCGAACTCCTAGAAAAGGGCAAAGGGGAGGAGGCTGCGTCAGAAAAATGAGCAAACCAGACCTTGCTCAGCTTCCCTTCTCCTTTCTGCAGCAGAGCCCTGGGCTCAGAGATACCTGCTCTAGCCAATTCCATGTCACAGGGGAGCCCAAGCCCACATCCACCTGTTCTCAGCCTAGAAAGGCTTCAACACGCTTTTCAGGAATGCACCTGCTTATCCAGAGTAGAGGCAGTCGCCTTACTTACAAAACTCAAAGAGGCTCGCTTCAATTTTCAAACTGAAACAGATAAGACAGTTTTAAAACAATATCCACGAATTTGATCTGGATGCATTTGGGACCCCTGACAGCAGGAAATAAAGTCTAGAAGCATGCCAAAGCAACTCCTCTGAGTAGATGTGGCTCTCCAGCTTCACATGCATGGTACCAAGAGATCAAAGGGAGCTTGCCAGGGCTGCTCACTTGTCCAGAGAAAGACTTGAGAGGCTCACCAGCCCATTTCATACAAAAACCAGGGCTCAGCACACGGTGAAGGTGAACTGTGGACAAAAGGTGAACAGATGCCGCTCTTATCCCACCACTCGGTCTCCCAGCAAAAGCCCAGGAATCCAAACACCACCAACCACAATCACAGGAGCCCAGCCCTGCGGGCACTTATGTGGACAATACAAGAAACATTCAAAAGCTAGCCAATGGCAGCCACAAAGCAAAAGGGAATTCTGGAATTTTCCATATATAGCATTTTAGTGATCTGAGGAATTAAAACATATTGAGGTTAACATCTCTAAGATGGCTAGGTTTCTTTTTAAAGTAAAAAAATTTTTTTTAAATTAAAAGGAGTGTTTTCTTAACATAAAAATTTTTGGCATGTGATTATGTGCAAAGAGCTGCATCGGAGAAGCCCCAGAGTCCCTCGGTCTGGGGCTGGGCTTGCTCTCCCATGCCCAACGCTCCTTCTCCGATCTGGTGTTCACACATCAGAAGGGGCAGGAGGGGAGCTCAGTAGTGCCATTCCCAGCTGAACCCGAAGACCCGCTGGTCAATAACACAGTAGAAATGTTAGAGTTTGTGAAAGGAACAATCCTCGCGAGACCAATGACAGGTTTTATACAGCACTTTGAAGTTTTGCAAAGCATTGTACAGCCGTTAGCTCACCTATCGCGTGCTGCAATTATCCTCAATTTGCAGAGCAGAAAGAGGAGGCAGAGGGACTGGGACACCAAATGCCACTGACAGTGAGTGGCAAGAGGACCGCAACAGGATATGACAAGGGGGAGAAACATGTAAAAAACGTAGGGAGGTGGCCCTGGCTGGACACATCCCAGAGGCAGGAGAGCCGCTGGGGCAGGGTTTTCTTTCAACAGGAGCCACTTAATCTTAGTCCTCCCTCTAGGAAATTCTGTAAGTGGAGGGGGGAGCGGTCCTCCTGCAGCTGGAGGAACCCAAAGGGTTTGACCAGGGACAGCTACTCACGGGAGAGATAAGGCAGCTGTAGCCAAGAGTACGGAAGTGACTGGGGCAGGATCAGGGGAAGAGCCCGCCTCCCCAGCCCAGTCTTCTTGCCATTCCAGTGCAGAGAGCTGGCATTTAGAAAATGCACTTAACCAATCTTGAGTCATTTGGGAGACACACAAGAAGATGTTCAGACACTGAAATCCAAGCAGGGAAGCCACATGAGGCCAAGCAGAGGGCCCAGGCCCATGCCGGGACCCTGTTCCAGGTTCTGGTGCAAACTGGCAGCTTTCTCAAAAGTCACAGCTGCAGGGGGGGCTGAGGAGGAGACCTGTGCAGGAGTCCCCGTCTGGAGAAAGAAGGAAGTTCGGAAGGCAGCAGCATCAACAGTATGGCTCAAAGCCCAGGAACAGAGAAGGCTCTCATTTCCAACATATAGCCCAGCGTACAGAACATAACCACGGCACAAACTCCAAACCAAAGGGGAACCTACAGTTCTGCCACTTGGAATCAATAGTGGCTTTTAGGACTGAGTCCAGCAGCAGTCTACTCCTGCTCAGACCCAAACCCAGGCCAGAAATTCAGACCAGAAGGGTAGCAATCAGACTCTGGCCTCCATCAGACCACTCTGAGAGCAAAGAAAGTTTGTAGGTCCCAAGGCTAAGAGATCCTGGAATAACACATTCAATATTCCAAGAAAGCAGCAAGGGGAGCAACCTAGATCTTTCCTCAAGAAGGCCTACCCTTAATATCAAGTCCAAAGTAGGCTGGAAAAAAATGAGCAAACAAAAGAAGAATGCCACTTTTAAGAACCAGGACAGGAGGAATAAGGAAGATCAACACACAATCCCAGAAGACAATGACTCCAAAATCTCTACAAGCACAGCCTCAGATAAAAATACAGCCTGGGTAAAAATCCAACTAGAATTCCTGGAAGAGATGGAGAAAAGTTAAAAAAAACTGGGTATAAATGACAGGAGAGCACCTGAAGGAAAAAGGAGAGGAAGTTGGGAGCTATGGAAAAAAAGAACTGAGAAGGGAATTAACAACTCAGAGAGAGATGCAAAACCATCCCCACACAGCAAAAATATTCAAAGAAAGCTGAAAGACTGAAAAAAAATAGAAGAAAATCTTTAAAATCCCAGAGTGAAAATAACTGGCCTAGAAAACAGGTTGTGGAGAAAAAAAATTAAGAACCATCAACTAGTTGAACGTCATGACCAAAAATAAGAGCCCAGACATCACATTTCAAGAAATTTTTAAAAGAAAACTCTTTGACCTCCAGTAGAAATAGAAATAACATACCAGTTACCTGCTGAAAAGCCCCCAAAGTGAAAACTCCCAGGAACACCCCAGCCAGAGCCACGAGATTCCAGGTCCAAGACAAAAGCACTGCTAGCAGCCAGAAGTAGAGCATTCATGTGTCAAGAAGGTACAAGCAGGGTCACACAAGATGTGTAAGCCATACAGTTAAAGAGTGCCGAGCTCGGGATAGAAGCTTCCAGAAGGCAAGGAGTATGGGCTTGTAGCCTTCAATGAAAGTGCTTCCAAGAGTGCCGGCATTTCTTATTAGAAGACCAGCACCACACAGAAACTGTGAAATACAAACACAGGTGTGAAGAGAGACGTGAAAAGGTAAACATGAATGAACAATGATAAAGAATAAATGCATGCTGCTTATATTCAATTATGGAGGGAGATGATGCATACATCCCCTCTTGAGTTAGGGGCTACAGAGTGACAATAATATGACAAGGCCTAGGATTGGTTCTATTGTATTTTGATGATGTTAAAAACAGAAAGAAAGAGGAAGAAAAATACACGTAGGAAGTGTGGGTGGGAAGCTTAAGAAATTCATTCTAGGAGGAGGGCGAGTGGCTTGAAACTCTCAGCTGAAGTAGTCAAAAGAAGGAAGACTACACATACACACATGCACCCAGCTGGGTGGAGAACACTCAACAGGGAAAGAGGAGGGACAGGAGAAGAGAGGAGGGGGAATTCTAAGGGAGGGTACACTAAGGAGGGGATTACCACTAAGCAAAACAAAGTCTTAATATAGGCATAAAAATGCATCTCTTTGAGGAGGCAAAGAACGGAAATCTGAGGAGATGCCCATAAAGTGAGGAATGGGTGACAAGTTATGGTACAGAAATGCAAAGAATATGACTGCACAGATCTCTTATCAACATAAGGACCAATCACAACTCCAGAGGACTAATGATAAAACACGCTTCCACCTCCTGATAACACGGAAAACTTCAGAGTGCAGAATTAAATAACAAATTTTTCAACATGGTCTGTGTGGATATTTGTTTGACTGACTAAACATTATCTGTGATTGGGGGGGGGGGGGTGGCATTTTCAGCTGGGGGTATGTGTGTTGGATCTGGCTGACTAAAACACATTCTTAAAAAAGAAAGATGGTGCTTGAAAAATACCAGATTTCACTACAGAAGAATAAAGAGGGAAATTTAGACATCCAGAAATGCGAGTGGTGGGTGGGGGCACACACAACAGCATTCAGAATATTCAGACAGACACCAGGACTAAATGGTTTTAGTTCCTAAAAATGTCTATTTTCTCCTTTTTCCAGACAAGGTTTTGCTGCTGGCTCTGCTCTTTTGCTTCTCAGACATGACTGGGATTCTGTTTGGATGCTTAGATGAAATACAGAAGGGAGAGGATAAAAAGATCTTCACAAAATATTTCAGCAAGTGTTTGAATAAGGAAGGAAAACATTAGGAGACTTTAAAAAAGCCTTGCTGAGGTAGAATTAACTGACCAATAAAAAGGAAAAGATAGAAACTAGATGAAGTGAAGTTGTACGTAAAACCAAGTAGAGCACAAGGGCTACTACAGGTCAGACACTTCCCTGGGCCGGGCCGGGCCAGCTTGGCTGCTGGGGAATGGGGCCGAGATATGCAGTCAGATGTTTGTGGTGCAGGACACTTACAAATCCAATGTTCAGAACTGAACTAAGACTACTATTCTTTTTTCCATGCTTTTTGGAGGGGCGAAGGCAGGGCAATTGGGGTTAAGTGACTTGCTCAAGGTCACATGGCTAGTAAGTGTTAAGTGTCTGAGACTGGATTTGAAATCAGGCCCTCTTGACTTCAGGGCCAGTGCTCTACTCGCTGTGCCACCCAGCCACCCCTATGGCTACTATTCTTAAAGAAGGAAGCAAATGATGTAAAAATCAATGACTAAAGCGCCATGTCCCACCAATTCTTGATACATTTGTACCAAAAATCAATGAAAAAAGATTATAGAGAAAGGGGCTCTCCTTCTGGGTCTGCCACTAACAATATTGTGACCTTGGTCAAATCACTTCTCTCCCGGCCTCAATTCCCCAACTTTGTGATTCTAAATGAAATCTAAATGTAAACAGTAAATAACTTTTAAAATACCACATGCCTTACAGTTTTAAGTGTCTTTATGCTAAACCACTATGACTTTTTCACAGAGATTCACAAGGATCTAAGAGTGTAATGAAGCAGACGGTTGTGGGAATAAAAGAAAGTGAAAAGAACATAACCAGAGCCCAGAGGCAAAGGGGAAGCTTGTTGTGCCTGAGAAAATAGCTGGATCTATCACCAGCTCTTTAACTGGAGGCTGGAGGGTCACCAGTACTCATGACAAAAGGGGGGGGGGGGGCACTGAAATGTTTTAAGACATGCACAGAAAAAAAAAAATTCAGACGGAAGCAAAGTCAAGTAGGGAGTCTTTAATTAATGTGTAGAATGTATTAGATACTTTTAACAACCCCAAGAGGTAGGAAATGGTGATTCAGGTTCATACACAATCCTTGTTATGCATTCTGCTCTTTTTTTTGGTGCTTAAATTCAAAATTAAAAACAAACGAAGCAAAAACAAAGCGCATGTGGCCCCCCCACCCCCAAGGTGATCAACTCAGCCAATTCTGTCAGTCCTACTGAGGGACACCAACAGAGTACTCAGGCTGCCCTGTCCACCCAGCAACCCTCATCCTCAGCAAAGGACCAGAAGTGGGGGTGGCGGAGATCTTCTGCCTATACATTTCTCTACTTAGAGAAAGTGACCAAAAAGTCTGATCTTGTCCACCCTTTATGCAGGCATGTACTGCAAACAGTGTCAGACTGACAGGTTTTGCTAAATGTTTTTTCTTCTTCCTTTCTTTTTTTCTTTATGTCTAAAGTGACATAAAAACAAGATTTTCATAAAAAATATTTTTTTTAAGAGTCTTAATTTTTGGGAGAAGTTGGTTGTCAGTAAAAGAGCTTTGTAAATTTCCTGCAGGCTGTTCAGGCCACTTTGCTCCTCCTGTGTAATCCCAGAGTTGACTGCAACTGCCTGGCTCTCCTAGAATAAGCCATTTTTTATGTAAGTAACAGTTGGTATTCCACTCCTCCTTTTACTCCTCGGTACCATAATAAAGAATTCAGAAATGGATCACTTGCTTGAGTGTGACTAAATTTAAAAAGACAAGAGACAACGTAGGCGTGTTACATTCTTGGTAGGATCTCAGACCCTTGATAAAATGCTTTCAGTTTACAATCTTACTGAGAAATGAGATTATATCCAGATGGGGAGGGAGCAAGCTGAAGCCCCCAGACTGGCTGGAGACAAGGCGGGGAAGAGAAGCCTTCCAGGGTAGGAATCCACATTATCAAACCTCCTCTTACTCCAAGACTTCAAAAGATCCAAGATTTCATCCATGTGGGTCCTCCCACCAGGGCAAGGGGAAGCCCCTCCACACTGGAATAGTTGGGATTCAAAAGTCACTGTGGCCAAAAGAAATGAAGCATTCTGTAGCCACCAGTGAATATGGCTCAGGGTTGAGTATGGCTCGGATTATTCTAGAAACCTTTCAAGCTTGCTCACAGCTGAACAGCACAGGCTTCAGGAATGCAAGACTGCCTCCACGGCAAGAGGATATACATTTTAGGTGACATCTCCTACCAGTTCCTCTGCACAGATTCCTTGTACAAGAAAGAATTGTCACAAAAATATGCCCTAAGCTATGTTGTAAACATGGCATGATACAATTCAATTTTAAATTTGGCATCTTTGATATTTCTGTTACCAAAGAGATGTGACAGCCTTACTCAAACCGGGCCAGGTTTCACAATACAAGTCAATTGTGAGTATCACAAACACAGCAATATGGCGAGCATCTCCAACCCTAAGCGACATGCTGTCAAGTGCCAGAATCTTCACAGATCACTCTGATAATGGGCATCACTTCAGAGACAGCTTCCTTGGGGGAAGCAGAGCTAGCCAGGCCATCAGTTATCTGTTAATAATTACCTTGCTAGCCTCTCCAATGCCTTCCTTTTAGCATTTCAATAGCTTTCCCACGCTGCTGCCAGTTTACTCATCTCATTTATACCTCACAGGCTGTGGATGAACGCCTCAGACCATTAGAGCAAACCCTGAGAAAACGCCCACTGAGCCCACGCAGGCAAGGCACTGAGGGGACTTCAGCCATCTGGCGGAATGAACAGAATGGAACAGTGAACATAAGATCAGGAAGGCCCGGGTCCACGTCCTGCTTCCAAAATACAGTGCGCAAGAGCGGCCCCAGACAGTTCACTTCACCTCAGCATCCTCGTAAACTCTCTGAATCCATCAATTACTGGTCAGTTCTAGTGGAGGGAGGTTCCACACTGGAAGATCCCTAGATCTGACAAAAACCACCCATCTGGATCTACCCCTCCTCCCCAAAACAAGTGTGTTATGCAGCATCAGCTCCCCAAAATCATTTGATTCCATTTCTAACTACTATAAACAAAGCTCTGGTCTTAAAACACAAGTACATCCAAAAAACCTTGTCATGTGGCCAGCAGAATGGCTGAGGCAAACCAGGAGCGTAACTTCCTTGGGAAGGGTTTGGATTTCCTTAGATCTGTGTGGTTTTCTAAATGTCTGCTGCTCTTAAATACTTATTAAGCTTATGGAGTACTACTCAAACAAAAAATAAACAGCCAAAAGAATGTCTTGGGATATATGACTTTAGCTCTGGGGAATAAAATTTGATTTTAACATAGGTCAACAGACATCGCTTAAAAACAGACTTCATCCAATAAATGAAAAGTAAGACCAGAGAAATGAAACAGGGAAGTTTGGAGAAACATTCAGCGGGCCATTCCCAAGGCTGAGATTCCCCAAAGCTGTGTGTCTGTGGGACATGGCTCAGTGACCAGAGCCACGCAGACCCAGAAAACTTGCATTTGCCCACGTGTGAATCAAGCTCCCACCGCTCTGTCTCATCTTAACACAACTGCTGGCATTTTACCTCAGTCAGACTTAAAATCTGTCAGCCAGCTACACACACGGTGGAATAAAATGAAGTTGCTTTTGTCAAATTTATGAGGAGCAATTCAAGATTCAAAATATTTCATCAAACAGAACGGTTACAATAATAAAAAACCATTGCCACAAGCAATGAATTCTTATTTCAAAATGTAATTCAGTTATAAGGCTGATTATTCCTACTTTATGTAAAAAGTCAAGGAGAGTGTGACTCATTCAAATTTTATTTCAGGAAACGACTCCACACAGGCTCCACAATTTTGAAGTTCCTAATTTCTTGGCAGAAACGTTTAACCATGGGTTCCTCATTAAAAATTATGGCTGTGCCATTTTTCATGGAGCCCATGTAAGACAGATACAAAAACAACACATTTCCAAACTTGTTAGATCTTTTCCATTTCCAGGTCACTCAACACCGCCCTGGGAGTCAGATGCCCAAGAACCCTGGCCCTAAGAGAAAAGAGTGACCATGAAGTATTTGAAACAAAATGGTTTTCTCCCTTATTACTCTTGCATCAGCAAAATGCTTCCTTCTGTCTTCTCTCTGCGTGGCTCCCAGTTTCCAAACCAAGTTTTCTCATCCTGGCAATGTCTGGAACCTCCTCCCCCTGAAAATCCAAGCACTCCTGAGACATTCTCAAACTGGAACATCCCAGGATGCTGCATCCTTCTCCCATTAGTGAGTTTGTTCAAGAGTCTTCATTTGGTTGAGTGGCCCAGAACAGCCTTCAGAAGCCAAACCCCCTTGGACAACAGATGACCTGGCCTGAATTTATTCCTCAGCAATTAATATACTCCCATCCCACCATGTCTTCCCCAACCCAGGCTGCCATTTTTAAAACCCTGTTCTCATTTCCCCAGCGACCACTCCCTCGGTACCCCTCCCCTCACCACAGCTGGCCCACATCCAACATTCCACTCTAAAACTACCCGAACCTTCCACAGAGCCTTCTCTAGTATGCTTATTCCATAGATGATAAACTCTATCTCCATCTTTTTCCTTTTTCATTCCTTCCATCTTCTTGTCAAACTGTGGCCTGGTTCCTTCCTGCTGACACAGCTTCCCTTGGCTACTCTTTCCAGAGGCGGAGGCATTTTCATGTTTTACTCTGAAGCGTTGGGGCATGGGACGGGAATCCTCCTTGCTCCCCACTGACACTTCCGGGTTCCCCCTCTACCATTATCGGTCAGGAACCTCTTCCTTTGAGATCCTTCAATCCACGTTTCTCAATCCATCAAGACTCTGGTGGCTAGGGGCGGCTAGGTGGTGCAGGGAATAGAGCACCAGCCCTAGAGTCAGGAGGACCTGAGTTCAAATCCGGCCTCAGACACTTAACACTTACTAGCTGTGTGACCTTGGGCAAGTCACTTAACCCCAACTGCCCAGCCTTCCCCCCTCAGAAAAAAAAAGGGAAAAAAAAAACACGCTGGTGGCCGCTTGTCTACAGATGTCCAGGACACTCACTGCCCAGCCACAGTCTTTCTCTTCTACCCATCTCCTGCTCCAACTCCTACAACAGAACCTCTCAAACACCAATATAAGCTCCCAATTCCTCACCTTACTCATTAATTACCTATGTCTATATTCTATGCCTCCACTCCATCACAAGCACACCGAAGGTCTTACCCATGATCTTACCATCCTCCACAAGCCCATTTACTGACCTCAAATATACCACGAAACAAAGGTCTCCTTCACTTCTAACATTCTACTAGTGTCACTATACGGCAGCAAGACATGTAATGTAATTGGTAGACAAAGAACTAAAAATGAACACCGCACAGAGGCTCACACACTGCTGCAGACAGGCTACAATATATAAGCAACAAGGAACTCTAAAGGAGCAAAAGAGATCACCAAGAAACTGTAGGACATAAAAGTGGGCTGGGCAACCAGAGGGCTCCACTGGTCCCCTCAAATGTAAAGAAACAGTAAGGACAGCCTCTGGAACATCAGGCAGGCCCACTGGGGCTGGCCTTTGAGAAGCAGAAGATGGGGACACAGGGCTGGGCGGGACTCCCAAATTGATGAGATCCTAATGAAACAGCCAGTTAGAGAGAATCCAATAGGCAGCTGGTGACACAGAACTAATTGAGGGCAACAACTGGAATGAAAGCCCTCTGCACAGTGTAAAAATGAGAAAGGCAGACCTAGCCACCCATTCCAAGCCTTCTAAGTGGGAGATGCTACAGGGAGCCACAGACTCCAGGAGGCAGGAGAGAGGAGGGAGTGGATTCTAAGCCTGGAGGAAGCACTGAGCTGTTTTTGCTGTTTTTTTCCCCCAAGTGAGGAATCTCCTTCTCTAACTTACAGCATTTTAGTACAGGTTCCTGACCTGGGGTTGGCGAACTTAAAAAAAAATTCTGACAACTACATTTCAATATAAAGTGGTCTATGACATAAAAAATGGTCAGGAATCCCCGTCCTGAGAGTTTCCTAGAGCTCTAAGAGATCAAGTGACTTAACCAAGGTCACAGCGCTAAGTATATGTCAGAGGTTGGTTCTCTAGCCACCAGCCACACAGCCTCTCATATATTTCATTATAAATTAATAAGCTGATAAAACACTTGGCTACTCTGATCAGTATAATGATTGAAGACAATTGCAAAGGACTCACGATGAAAAAACGCTCTCCCCCTCCCGAGAGAGAAGTGACAAACTGCGTGTAAATTACAGCATCGTTTTTTCTCACTTTCTTTGTTTTTCTTGCTTTTTTTGGAACTATGGCTAAAATGGAAATGTTCTCCACAATTTCACACATACAACTGAGATCGTATTGCCTGCCTTCTCAAGGAGCAGGGGAGGGGTGGGAGGAAAGACAATTTGGAACTCTAAATTTAAAGAGAAATCCAAACTCTATTTAGAGACTGGATTAATAAGCTGGCATTCCAGTTCATTAAGTCATCTATCTTCCCATAATGGTGGTGACTGTAAATCATTCTTCCAAACCTAAATCCTTCAAGGGTCATTTTAAAAATTGAGTATCTGAACCTGCCAAGGTGAAGAGGACATCCTAGACTCTGGTGATTTTACCAACACAGGTCAGGAATCCACCATTCGAATGACCAGATCTTGATTACCTCAAGTTTCTGCTTAAGACACAAGTATTCCAAGTCCAATGCAAGCCCACTGATGAGACAAGTGCCAAATATACTAAAACAGAGTGGAAACAGAAGCCAATATAGTAAGTGCACTGTAGAGCCACAATTCTCCTGCAGAGAAGAACAGTTCTGATTACCTCAGCATGGACACATTCTCTTCTTACAGCACCTTACAGCCAAGAAATCAAGGCTGAGGAGATTCTACAGCACATCCTAAAGAGTTAATAAAATTCTTTCCGGCTGTAGTTGCTGATGGGATTTTAAAATGTTAACTTTTGTCTTTGTTTTTACTTGATCTGATTGTAAGCAAGCCCAGAAGACCTGTGATACCAGACAATCTAAAGACACATCAATCTACTGTGAGTGTTAATATAAACAATTTTACCAGAGCATTGCTGGGTTATCTGTAGAAAGCCTGTAGACAGGTTAACAGATTTTTTAAAAGAAATTCATCATCAGCTTCCATCCTTTCTATTTAAGGACAATTCTCCAGCAATCAAACTGTTCTTAAACAGTCCCCTAACAAGCCATACCAGCTAGGGCAGTACTTACCATAGGGAGCATATGGACAACAGCAGGCCCCTTTATCAAATCAGACGCTTGTCTCAGGCATGGCCTCGCCAGTGGAGAAAGCGGGGCAATTACTAAACATTGTCGCCCAGGAATGTCCAGGTCAAGAGAAGAGCGGTCTCAGGAATGGTTACAGTTCCTGTGCTGGATCTGATTCAAGAAGACAAAGGCTCACTCTGGAGAATAACTGGAATTATGTGGACTGAGTACCTGAAGGGCCAGTTGAACCAGAGATACAAGAGCTAAGAATCTGCCACAAAAAGACCAAGGACAAAACGCAAATCCTCACACACACTTTTGTAAAAATTAAAGCCTGGTCACAAAGCTGATTCTCTCCAAACGAAGCTTGATTCAACCAACTGTGGCTCCCTCCGACAGCAGACCCTTACCACACTGGAAACAGTGATAATATGACAAACACGTGGGGAGATTACTATGAAGTGATGCAACATGAGGCAGACAGAACCAGGAAAGCAACGTGTACAGTGACTGCAAATGCGAATAACAAAGACATGAAAAGGAAGGTGGAGAGACTGATGAGCAAGCTTCCAGGGAGCCGCCTCCATCTCCGGCCCTCCTGAGCACACGCCGCAGGAAAGGCCAGCCCTGGCCCTCTCCTCGGCCATTCCTCACCACAAAATCAAGTCAATGGTCGTTTCTTAAGCACTTTCCACGTGCCAGGATCTGGAAACACAAAAAAAGGCAAACACACAGTCCATGCTTCCAAGGAAATCCCATTTCTAACAGGGACCCCAAGGCAAAAATAACAGGTCACAATACAGAAATCATCTCAGAGGGAAGGGACTGGGTGTGTGAGTGTGAGAGGGTCTGAGAGGCCTCCTCCGTAAGGCAGCACTGGAGCCAAAGCACTCTAAGAATGGGGGTCAAGCAACGAAATAAAGAATAAGGAGCAGCCCCGGGTCACAGGGTCCAGAGTACAGGAGAACACCAAGGTATAAGATAGACCAGAAGGAGAAGGCCGGATCTAGGTTACAAAGGACTTCAAATGCCAAACAGAGGATGCTGGGAGCAAGAAGGAGGGTAGGAGGGAGTGACGGGCAGCCCCAGGCTTTGGCAGGAGGAATGAAGAATGGACTGGGTAGGGGGAGATCAGTCCAGGGGTGAGGTGAGGAGGGCCTGCCCCAGGGCAACGTCCGAGAGAAGCTGTGAAGGCTGGGGAAATCTGCTGGAAAAGATGGAACAGGATCAAAGAGGCATGTCCGGGGGGGTTTGCCTAGGCCAGGACAAAGCACCTACACTTTCTTGGGGGGGGGGGGGAAGAGACAGTGGGGCCAGAGGAGGGGCGGGAGAACAGGGAACTCTCAGCAAATGGTCTCCATCTTTTTTCTTTTTTGCAAAGCATGAAGCAAAGTCCTCAGGTGAGGCACTCACCGCAGGAGACCTAAGGAGGGATGAAGGCCTAGTGTGTCCGCCCACAGAGAGCCCCGCTAAGATTCCGTCACACCATCAGCAGTGGAACTGATCAGCAAGTCTGTGTGGTTCTCTCCAGCATGTGCTGAGGAGCAAAGGCAGGGGATGGTGGGAGCGATCCAAGGTTGGGGTCAGCAAGAAGACAAGGGGAAAGGGACCCAAGCGGTCAGTTGTAATGATTCACTGAGAATTCTGGACAGGGAAGGCATGGTACAAGCAGGACAGAGATGACAGTGTGGGGGTCAATGAAGAACAGGGCCAGGTTAGGTCCTACATGGCAGAAGAAAAGGTGGGAGGATAAAAGACGAGAAATAAAGGAATTTCGGAGTTCATGAGAGGTAGAAGGAGAACCCTGGTCCCAGGGTCTGTGCACGGCTGTGGGGGTGGGGTAGAATGGAGGAGGCCATGGGAAATAAGGAGAATGAAGAATGAGGAAGTTGGGGGGTTGGAGGGAGTAACAGTGTGTGTGCTGAAATGGCTGAGAATGAGGGCAGGAGCTGGGCACAGAGACCATGTGGGGAGGAAAGGAGGAAAGCATCCCTGAGCTGGGGGATGAAAGATTAAGAATGTTGAATGGGTAATCAATTTGGATGGAAGGACCTCAAAAACAGGTTGCTAAGTAATGATGGCAGAAGGAACCTCTGGAAGTGACAGCAGGGAGCAAGGAGCCGTGCACCCACCACAGCCACGCAGCCAAGCCGAGGAAGGGGAAATGTGGCCAGTCCTGGGAAGGGTGGCGAGGGGAGCAGCATTAGCAGGAGAGGGCCAGGGCTCTGGAGGAGGAAGACAACAGATGGAGTGAGGGAGGAAAAGGCTGAAGACCCAGGGAAGCGTGTTAATAACGGAGCACAGAAGAAGACAAGGCTAGACCTGAAGGCAGGCAGATGGCAGGCATTTACGAGCACCTACTACCTACTATGTGCAGGGTACTGTGATAAGCATTGAGGACACAAAGAAAGCTCTCAAGCAGCTCGACATCTAAGGTGGGGAAGGGACACACAACATGAAAACGATGATGTACAAACAAGCTATTATACAGGAAAAGGTGGAAATAACTCACAGAGGGAAGGCCCTGGAATGAAGAGATATGAACAAAAGGCAGTCAGGGAAGCTGAGGAGGGAGGGCACTCTAGGCATGCAGGAAAACCTGAAGCCAAGAAATGGAAGGAAGAGCAAAGAGGGCCAAGTGTCACTGGATCAAAGACTGGAAGGGGAAGGGATGTAAAAGAAGACTGGACCAGTGGAGAGAGGCAGTTTATAAAGGGCTGAAAGGAATGGAACACTTACTGCAAGGACCAGTTCTCTGGAAAGAGAAAAGGGAGGTATATAGTGGGAAATTGTAGTGTTAATGGGATATAAGCCTCACCTGGAGCCCATGAAGGGAAGCTTGCTTGTAGGAACTAGGTTTTCAGACCCCCTCCTTTCCCTCCCCTCTCCTCTCCTCTCCCCTCCCCTCCCCTCCCCTCCCCCCCCTTCCCTTCCCTTCTTTTCCTTTCCTCTCTCCCTCCCTCCCTCCCTTCCTTCCTTTCTTTTTTTTTGGCTTTTTGGAGAGCAACTGGGATTAAGCGACTTGCCCAAGGTCACAAAACTAGTAAGTGTTAAATGTCTGAGGCTGCATTTGGACTCAGGTGCTCTGGACTTCAGGGCCGATGCTCTCTATTCACTGCACCATCTAGCAGCCCCATGCTAATTTCTAATAGGCACTGGGTCAGGAGGGTTGTGATGCCTTCTGGCTCTGAGAAGTTGGCCTTTTGCTTTGGGGGCTGCGCATGAGGAGGCTCTTGTGATTCCCTGGGCCCTATGTTCAGAGCTCCCCACTGCTCAGGTGGGAAGGCTCTTGGCCCAGGGAGACATGGAAAGCACCTGGCTGATTTAAGCAGAGCCCTGTCTGTTGGTCCTTATTCCTGCTAGCATTTTATTGGTATTTTCTCTGAAGTTCATGGTGCTGAGTCTTCCCTTAAACTAGGGAATGTAATTTTAAAAGCCTGTTGGGGGCAGTTAGGTGGTGCAGTGAATAGAATACCAGCCCTGGAACCAAGAGGACCTGAGTTCAAATTCGGCCTCATACACTTACCATGTACTAGCTCTGTGACCTTGGGAAAGTCACTTAACCTTAATTGCCCTGCCTTCTCCCTCCAAAAAGACAAAAAGACAAACAAAAAAGATTGCTGACCCCTTAAACTGTTATCTTTCCTAGTAAAGCAGATCTAAGAACCTGCGCTAGCAGCCATCCTGGGGATGCCAGTGTGGTTGCCACTACAGAAATGTAGATAATGCCAAAATAAAATCTATTAATAATCTTTTAAAGTACCTGAGTGAAAATGCTCGCCCTGAGGCTTAACTGTTGTAGGATAGCAGGCAGTTCACTTAACTTCCCTGATCATTCATCTGAAAAATGAATAGCTATTGGCTATGGGATCTATCTCAGAAGGTCATTAAGCCCAAATGCAATCACAAAGGGGAAATGCTGCATCAGGTTAGAAGCTACGTAAACACACTCCTGACCTGTGATTTCCTCTGTGCGGTAAATTTCCATGTGAAAATTCCCTCCATCTATGCAAATAAGGAGAAACTGAAGTAACTGAAGAGTCTCGGAGAGTGGCCTGGGCCAGGCCTGGGTCACTAAGACTGTTACAGTCACTAGAGGCAGAGCGGACAATCCTAGTAATGAGTTGGAGGGCTAGTACCCGAGCCATACACCAAAGGAATCCCCACTAGAATATAGCCAAGAAGGGACCGTCTATCTGCTAAGCACTACTTTAAGATCTCCAAGGAGGGGAAACCTGTCATCCCCTGAAGCAGCCATCCCAGTCCACTTGTGGCCGTTTCTAACTGTTGGGGAGTTTCTCCTGACATCAAGTCAAAACTGGTATGTTTTGCATGAGTACAGATGTATAATGGATATCCTAGTTCTTAAAGTGTCAGTGAGTGGGGAAGGGGGAACAACTGAGAACTGAAAAAAAAAATAAGACACAATTTTAATATGTCTAGACGGGCCACACTTCTTTCCCCATGGGCCTAACTCCTCCTGCACACACCTGCCCTTCAAATCTATCCCATCACTGGGGCCTGCTCCTCTCCAGTCCCTGCCTCCCAGTCCAACACAACTCCAGGCCCTGGACCATCCTGGCTGTCCACTGAACCCTCACCAGAGGATCAGCGTCCTCAAATTGAGACAGCCAGAGCTGAACCCCACGCCCCAGGATGCAGCCTGAGAATCGCAGCACACAGCGGCACCACAGCCCCCCTGAAAGGAGTCCCGAATCAGGTCTGGCTGTCTGCCAAACCTTGTGGTCCTACCTCGACATCTCCAGCTCCTGACCCCCCACTCGCACCCACACCCAACACCCACCTCAGCTGGTGCCCTCAGAGCCTGTGGCGAAGGTGGGCCTCGGCTGTCACCCTCTTAGTCCAGTCTCACACCCACACGCCAAAGGGATGCTCCTTAAGCACAGATCCGACCCTGTCACTCTGATCAATGAACTCCACCAGTCCCCTGGATTACATTCAACCCTCTATGACTAATGGAGATTCTTGTTTTGCTCTGAAAGTACTTCCCAGTCTACCTCTCCACCCTCGTACACTCCTCAACAAGGCAAAGCAGCCTCTTGGCTGCTGGGACCCAATAGTCCAGGCTACCATCATCCCACCTCTCCCAGGCCACACACACAACACCGAGTATACTACAGCTTCTGGAGAAGGTTTTCTTCATGCCCTGAAGTCTCCTTCCTGTCCTCTCTCCCCTTAACTCCCATTCAACTACTCCTGGTGCCAGATAAAGCCCTAGGCACTTGCCTTCTAATTAGAAGGTCAGGGGCTGTGCCGGGGACATACCACAGCCTGAATACATAGTTGTTGGCTAATTGCTATCTTACAACACAGATGGCTACTGAGCTTGTAGTAATCTAATCAAACCCGTTCTGGTGGCCTCCAAAGCTCCCCACCCTGAACTAACTCATCTTTCCTACTAATCTCACTGAGATCTAAATACCTACAGCGGTGGTTCTCAACCTTCCTAATGCCAGGACCCTTTAATGCTCGTATGTGGGTATGTCTGCATGTGGGCGGACCTGCCTGGAGAGGATACAGGGGCCACGTCTGGGTTCCTAAGACGATCGGAAATATGTGTTTTCCAATGGTGTTAGGCGACCCCTGTGACAGGGTCGTTCGACTCCTAAAGGGGTCGCGACCCACAGGTTGAGAACTGTGGATCTACAGGCTGGCTGGTCAAGGTTACAGATAGTCTGTCCATAATGCAAACTGTTTTTACTGTGCAAAGTTTAACTAACCCAAAAAAGGGTTAATCCTGTGGCCCTGATTTTGTTAGCCCTATACAGAGCTTTCAATAAAATTCATACAAATATTAGTCCTTCATGCCTTTATAATTAAAACTGGAAACATGTCCATTTTTAATAGGGAAATATATTGATCGTTAAAATGATGTTAGAAGACAAATAGCACGTGGCTCAGAAAAAAGAATCTTCCCAACAGCCACACTCGGCCTTTTCTAAACCAGCGATGAGGACACAGATAGCCACTGCCTCAAGCTTACCACCTACTCTTGTCTTCCAAAGGCAAGGGAGTCTCCCATTTCCAATAGCTTTGCAGGTCAGGATCGTTTTCCATTTCCCAATAGCATTTTAAAATCTCGTGTTACTCGGATGCCAAAAGCAGTTAGCCAATGTAGCCTTTTTTTTAAGCCCTCTTTCAATTAGTGTGATGACCTGTTTCCCCACATACAATTATATGGGAGATCCCATTTCTAGCTGTCATTAATATTCAGATTTACTGATTTTGCTGAGACATTCTTTGTCACCTTCATTTGTGAATTCGACATAAGCTCCCTGAAGGCAGGGGGTGTAGCTTTTGTCTTTGCACCCCTAGCATCTAGCACACATTGAGTACTTAATAAATACTTGTTGCATGAATGATTACAGACAATCTGTATGCATTTAGGCAACAAAATCCTCCCTTCCAGCAGCCAGCAGGGGATTGTCCTGTGACTCCCTACCTGAGCATGAGCCCTGGAAGACCCGAAGAAACCGTGCCTTGTGATGGCTTTATGTCAAAATGCTCTGTTGACCACAACTGTATGCCACAGTTAATTCTCACTGCACACACAAGTGCTTTAGGGAAATTTGTTTAGAAAAGCAGAGAAAATGGAGGCCAATGAATTGGGCATGCAACTGAAAAAGCTAGAAAAAAAACAAACTGAAAATCCCCACTTAAATACTAAATTAGAAATAATGAAAACCAAAGGAAAGAATAATAAAATTGAATTTAAGAAAACTATTGAACTAATAAATAAAACTTAAGAGCTGGTTTTATGAAAAAAAAAACCAATAAAATTGATAGACCTTTAGCCAATGATAAAAAAAGAAAGAAAACCAAATTTCGAGTATCAAAAATGACAAGGGTGCACCTACCTCCAATAAAGAGGAAATTAAAACAATAATTAGGAATTATTTTGCCCAATTGTATGCACATAAATTTGACAGTCTTAAGTGAAATGGATGAATATTTACAAAAATATAAAAATTGCCCAAATTAACTGAAGAGGAAGTAAATTATTTAAATAACCCCATCTCAGAAAAAGAAATTGAACAAGCCATCAGTGAACTCCCTAGGAAAAAATCTCCAGGGCCAGATGGATTTACTAGTGAATTCTATCAAACATTTAAAGAACAGTTTATCCCAATACTCTTCAAACTATTTGGGAAAATTGGTGAAGAAGGAGTCCTACCAAATTATTTTTATGACACAAATATGGTACTGATA